>UCOH01011280.1:0-11709 GCA_900474275.1 Synergus japonicus
AGAAAGCACTATGTACAATTTTAAAACGACACAACGAACGATGCCACGATGGCCGACTTCAAGCACAGAGTGGTCGAGTTATCTCTCTCTTCTTGTCTCGTGGCGTGCTCGGAAACAGGCAGCGCCACTAGGCCGAAACTAAATTAATTCCCTATAGATAAAAGTAGGACAACCGACGACCAATCATTTGAGTTGACACGCCGGTCCCAGAGATCGCGCTAGATGGTCAATTGCAGGCGACCGGCTGATTAGCTGCCATCTTCCTGGTCGTTATTGTGCACGGGAATCACATCCGTGCACTTTGACCAGGATCCTCTTCATGCCTAAACGATGCGGATTGGACGTCAGTGTGATAATGTGTGTGTGTGACTCTGAGCTCCAGTGGCTCAGAGTTAATATGAAACAAACAAGAAGTGTGATATTTTAGTTGTGGTGCGAGTGAATGAATTTTTCAGGTTCCGGATTGTTGTCTGGTTGGTCAGCTGATTTCGTAGAGCTCATGTGCTCCAATCAGCTGACAGGTTGTGTGCAAACAACCAACACTCTGTGCTGGGAGTTTACCGCGAACAAATGAATTTAAAAGGTTAAATAATAAAAATGTGCGTGGTATAAAATATACCACGTCACAGTATGTATGCATGACTGATATATCCCTGATGGTTATGAATATGATAATATAGCTCTGTCTTGGTTTTCGGATCCTCAAGTCGGCAATATGAAAATTAAATTGCTTAAATCTATGTTAACTAATTTTTACCCCACACTTCTCAATACTCGCATACACTCTCTCATTCATTTATAATAATTTGAATTCCCGTTGGAAGTCTTTAGTTCTATTCCCGCCAATTAGTATAATAATACAATTTCGAGTTTCGACTGAGCTGTCAGCGCGTGCAGACGTGTTTTGTTTACGCTCCGCGAACTTTATTAGTCTGTACATATTCGACTCTCAGGTGCCTGTTGTGGTGTTTAGAGGTTATTATTGTCAATTTGTGTCTGGTACTCGGTGGTCAGTTTTTGATTAATCTTGGCAAATTTCCTGTATGGTGTTATTTTACAATTTTCTTTGGTCTATTCTGATTATCGTAAAGTAGTGATCCGAAATCAGTTGGGCTTTTGTAGTGTGTGTTAGCCAGTGACAGGTGTATTCAACACACGGACAGACAAAATGTCAACAAGCAAGTTATCTACCACTGAGGAAGAAAAATGGGAGAAGTTATTGGCTTTGATCAACACTTTGACGATTTCCCACAATAATTTGCGAACCGAGGTTCAGGGATCCACACAACTACTAGAAGCGATCAACAACAGGTCTTCCGAGTTCGATAGCAAGATGAGAGAGGTGGAATATAAGCTGTCGTATCTCAACAACCAATCTCGTGCCAAAAATGTCATCCTTTTCAGACTCGAGGACACGGACGTTATAAATAGAGAATTACTCTCATATATACAAAAGATCTTTGTGGAAGTGGGTCTGAAAATTCCTGAGGTCGCAATCGACGATGTCTTTAGGCTTGGCAAGATTTAGGGAAATCGACCCGTTATTAAAAAATTCATCGCTTCCAGATGGGTTAAACTTGTCTTCAGCAAGGTCGCTGAATTCAAGAAAATTAATCTCGCCATCACTAACGATCGCACGAAGGAGGAGAGAGAGGAAAAAAGGACCGTGATTTACTCCTAGTTGCCAACTTTCAAGTTACTCTAAGAGGGATACAAATCTTCTTAGAGAATGAGCCTTTGCAGCTAAATGAGACGGATCAGCTCCTATGTGAACACCAGGAACGGCCAGCGGCTGCTGACACAAACAGCGAAAGTAACGAGTCGGTGAAAAGTCGTGAACCGAACTTGCCAAGGAAGTTAAAGCCTGCGATAAAGCCCCGAAATAAAGACCGACCTTCAAAATTGGACCCCAAGCAACCACAGAATAGGAAACCAATGGACAATTTCCTCACCCGTGACAAATCTACGCTAAACATTGCGGCGCCAAAGTACAAACCACCCACAAAGGGTCTGGATGGAGAAGCTGAATAGCAGTTGGTTAGCAGAGATTCTGCAAAATTGACACCCGATGATTCAACTTACCATACTCTGTTTGACCCGGTAGTTGCGCGACTAATTTTTTGGAATCTTCATGGTTTTTCCTAATGTTGTTGATATCTGTGACCGCTTGGGAGACCTTGATATCCTCTGTGCATGTGTGACTTGGGTGGAAAGCGATAGGGTTAATCTCTCTCGTTCCGTAGACCTTCATTGTATCTTATCTCTCGCTATTAGAAGTCACTGTCGTGGCAGGGCCACTGGTGGGTTGCTTGTTGTGTACAACTCTAAATTCTATAAAATGAAAGAAATATCGATAAAACCTGACTTTATCATTCTCTAAGTCAGGTCTCACTATGAATGCTTCATACTAGGCTTGGTTTATATCCCCCCCCCCCCTGGGGGACGTGAATGAATACCTCGAGGATCTTAACTCGGTTTTTTATAGAATTTCAAGTTCCTTTCCGGATTTACCAATTGTTGTAAGTGGAGATTTCAACTGTAGGGTTTCAGAATTGAATTAACTGGATCCTGAGAACTTTTACAATAATATCTTTTACCCGGAAAGATCCTCCAGGGATGTATTCACTAATTCCAAGGGAAAAAAATATCTGAACTTTATGGAGGTCAATGAACTTGCTCTCCTGAATGGCCACTCTCCCAGCGATTCCCCCGCTAATTTTAAATGTATAGGCCCCCAAGGATCAAGTGTGATAGATCACGTATGGTGTTCTATGAAAGCTCTCCACCTCTTCTCTGACTTTCATGTCTCACATCTAGCGTCCCTCTCAGACCACCTGCCCGTTGTGTTGACTATGGCATCACTATCTCCACCTCCAGTTAATAATTTTGAGTCTATTGTTCTGAGTAAATTGTGTTTTGATAAAATGAAGGTCGAGCAGTTTGTCCTTGCAATGGAGTGGAGAGAAGAGGTTGCTAGCATTGATCAGGATGTTGATGATCTCAACGCAACGCTAACGGCGACAATTAAAGGTGTAGCATTGGAGTTGGGCATGAGGGGAGGGTCACTAATTATAAGTACCTAAAGCGTAAACCATGGTTCGACATTGAGTGTCGCGGGGCGAAGAAGCGATTATCAGAAGCATTAAAGATCTGCAGAGAAAATAACTTTTCGGAGGAATTCAAAATCAAATACCTTTATGAAAAAAATAATTTTAAGAAACTTCAGGAGACTAAAAAAAGAAAATACAGAATAACTCAGATTGATATAGTGATGATTATTTACTTAGTTGTTATCCTCGTTCTCATTTGTTTCCTGCTAATGATATTAATTTTCTAAGACTGTCTCATCCTATATTGGATGGATCCATTACTGCGAAAGAAGTTGTCAGAAGTTTATCAAAGTGTAAAGATGGAAAGGCTCCTGGCTGCGACGGAATCGGCTACAGTTTTTATAAAAATCTCCCGCAAAATTGGGTTCTGTATTTAATACACCTTTTTAACAAGATCATGGAGACGGAAAAAATTCCTGAAGATTGGGGTAGGTTGACAACCACGATGATCTTCAAAAAGGGTAATGCTGAAGACCAAGAGAATTATAGACTAATCAGACTAGTTAATTGCATTGCGAAAATCTTTACTCAAGTTATCTGTGATCGTCTAGTCTATTGGGCAAGAGAGTTGAACTTGATCCCCGAATCACAATCGGGCTTCAGAAAGGGAAAAGGCTGCCTAGATAATTTGTTTACGCTAATATCAGCCATCCAAATACACCTAAGATACCCGGGAGCGGTGGTATATGCTGCTTTCGTTGATTTTAAGGGGGCTTTTCCATCTCTATCTCATCACTTGTTGTGGAGAAAGCTCCACTCTTTGGGCCTTAGTACTAAATTAATTAACATTCTAAGGTGCTTTTATGCTTCCGCGACAACATGTATCAGGTCAGATAGGGGTACAACTAAGAACGTCAAAGTTACTCAGGGCGTTCTCCAAGGCGAAGTCTTGAGTCCATATGAATTTTTGTTATTCATATCTGACTTGGATAACCACTTTACCCAGCGAGGTTGCAGAGGCCTCTCGATAAACAGTTCGACGGAAATATCGGTACTTGGTTATGCGGATGACTACGTTCTCCTTGTAGACACTCCTGTTGAACTAAATAGAAAACTTGAAGCACTCGACTCTTATTGCAGAGAAAACAACCTTATTATAAATACCGAAAAAACTAAAGTTGTAATCTTTACGAAATCGGCAAATTCAACTGCTAGGAGATTTAAGTATTTTAGATTCGCCAAATCGCAGATTGAGGTGGTTAAGCAGTACACTTATTTCGTCGGTTGGGGCTGACTCATGGAGTGCTTATATTAGATTATTTCAGAGCCTATCTGCGAGCACGTTACTGTACGGCTCACAGGTTTGGAGCCTAAACCATTTGGAAGCTTTAGAGAGAGTTCAGCTCTTCTGTTTTTAAGAAACTGTTATGTTTGCCCATTAATACACCAAACTACGCTGTGAGATTAGAAACTGGATCTTTACACTTATCATAAGCTGTCTTAAAAAACATTTTATCTTGGTTAATTAAAATTTCGACAATGGATGATTCACGGTACCAAGATTGTGTTTCAATAGACTGAGGTCACTGGCCGTAAAGAACCCAATTGATTTTCCCAGATTCGAGTTTTCTTTGTTACAGGTGAATTGGTGGACAGGTGGAAAAATCTTACATTGAACTCTATAAGCTCTGTCCGAGAGATAGTTCTTGAAAATTACAAGTTCTACCTTGAAAATCTTGACAGAGAGCGCCTTGCCTTGTCCAAGAGTTTACTTGTTTTTCCACGCTTGTTGCTGCAATCTGGCACTCAATCTTATTTACTCATGTGAATTCCTCTATATTCTAAAAAATTTTTTGCACAACTCAGATTATCCAATACGTATGTATGCCGAATCCTGTTGTATCGTACAAGATATGACTTCAATATTGACAATAGTTCAGCGTTTAGGTGCATTAGACTCCTCATTATGATTTCTATCGGATTCTTTATCTCCTGTTTATGTATGCGTCTGACTACATTAGCGATATTTAATTTTAGATATCTTTGCGAAACCACACTTGTATGTACCGCATGGTCAGTAGGCAAATGTAAAATAAATAAAAATAAATAATATAATTTCATGTACTCCATTTATAATAATTATATGTACTCATTTGATTTAGGTTTTATATAAAGCAATGATAGGTGCCAATTTAAGATTTGGAATTGGAGCTTATGGAAACATAACATCGAATGCTACAAAAGTTTTTCAATGTCACCCAGGAGGAAAGAGAGAAGCCACTGTTATTTTCAGTCTCGGTGCTTTGGGAATGATTGCTAATATAATACTTATGGTTTTGATTCTTGTTAAACAACATTTGCGAAGGTAAGTTTACAAAAATAATTTATTTTACGTGTTATTCAAGTATTATTTAGTGCATTTTCAGCATGTTGCTAGATTACAAATAATTACTTTGGTCAGTGGTATACAAATTAGTTTTTGTAAACACAAATAAAATTTAGGGGCAACTACCCTTTCAACAACATTTTATGCAGCAGCCTTACAGTACGACAACTGTAATTTGAAAATTTAAGGGGGTCTTCTCATGTGATAAGCGTTTTTTTTACACTTTTTTATAAATTTTTTGTGAAGGCAAAATTGTCTGGTTTTTTGGGGGTATATTAAGGAACTATTCAAAGTCGTTATACATTCTTTTACGTTAAAATGTACAGTCAAATCGACTGTAGACATCTGGATTGACATCCGTGTCAAAAAAAAGTTGGTGGCTGGTCAACACGATTCCAACTGTTCTATTAATCTGAAATTTAAAAATCACCGACCGTTTTAATTGGTAGATCTATGGCTATCGTGTGAACCAAAATTGTGTCAAAATTTTGAATATTTTTTTTTGTGAGCTGTCAAACATATAAACACTATTTTTATCATATTTTTTGTTATTTTTTTAATAAAAAGAAAATAAATATAGATATCACAATGATTGTGGTTCACACGGAAACTATAGATGTACTGAGTATATCATAAAAATTTGAGCCCAATCGGTCAATTAGTTTTTGAGATATCGTGTTGACCGATGTGGAAAACGACGTTTTGAGAAAAACGCGTTTGAATGTTTGGGTATGAATGAAATAAAAATCTTTTACATTTCTTAACGAATCCGAATTGCCAAAAATTCTTTCACATACAAATTAATGATTTGAAAAAATGTTCTGTAAAAAAATGTGTCACAAAAATCTATTTATATTACAAAAAAAATAGGGGATGTAACCCTTTGAAATAAAAATGCTGCATACGTGATTACTTTTTCATAACAAATATTTTTGCGTTGGTTTTTGCTAAAAAAATAGATTAGATTATAAAGACAAGGTAGTAAAATTGTTGCGACGCAACAATTTTATATATGTATTTTTTTATATTTATAAAATTTAAGAATCTTATAGTCTAAGAAGATTTTATGTTTACGGTACATCTTCAGGGAAATACATTTTTTCTGAAATTTCCCAACTATTAAAATTTTTATGATTTCAGAGCATCTGTTCTGGTTGTGCTCGTACTCCAGTTCAATTTTACAATTTAATTCTCTTTTCCTTTACGATAATAATTTAGTTAAGACCGTTATAATTATAATCTGGGACTCATTCAGTTCCTAAGTCTTTTACTACTGTACAGGTCTTCACCTTAATTTCATGTCTACCTACTAAGTCCTGTATAGCGCTCAAATTCAGGTACACCCTCTACTTAGGTGTTGGGTTTTACTCCCACTCTTTCAATTTTATAAATATCTATATCTTCGACACCTCTTCGACTAAAACTTAACATCAGATTTTCTCAAACCTTCGACCTGATCACACCCAGTCTCCATTCTTGTACCAAGTTCTTCTTTAATAAATATTACACTTTTCTTACAAAAAAACTCGAGTGAAGTAAATAATTTTCTTACACTCGAACCAAAAATTACTAATACTCGAGACTCACGAAAGAATGTGTCATGCTGATGTGCAAAGCGTAATGTGTCAATTGCGAGAACGATTTTCGACCCTTAATGCGAGAAAGACGATTCGATCTGTCATCGATAAATTTATTATCTGCAAACGATTTAACACAAGAGCAATGTAGGTAGACCCAGCTCCCCTGCCGCTACTTGTGCAGTGTACCGAGCAGTACATCTAGAACTCGTAACATTATTGTCAACACGCGAGTTTATAGAGAGTTTTCATCGCTTTATAAGTCATTGCGAAAGCCCGGCAATCATGTTCAGCGACAATAGGACAAATTTTGTCGGCGCAAACAATCTACTCGAAAATATTATTAAAATATATTATTAATGGATTGTGAGAGTGCTCGACAGGTATGCTCAAGAACATTTTATGTAAGGTTTTGGGAAAATAATGTCTCACGTATGAACAGATACACCGTGTTATGCTACTGAGAAAATACTTCGAATTCTTGGTCTCTAACATATATATTTCCGATGAGACAAATAATCTAAAACCACTCACGCTGGCTTCATTTTTGCGAAATTTAAGAGAATCAGAAACACCTAATGACCTAATATCGATGTAATTGAAAAAATTGATCTCAAATATAAATATATGTATAAAGTAAAATTAATGGAGCATTTAAGACGACGAATATCACCCAAATTTAATTTGACATAATAACCATTTGACCGAAATTCGTTTCACCAAATTAAAATTTGCTCTAATATTTGTACCCTCGAAATATTATTGGACCTAATCTCCGTTTATCCGAATTAAAATTCTCTCTAATTCCTATAAATCCTATTTTTCATTTCTTGTAATTATCAACTGCCCTAATATCAATTTTTTCTAATTTCTGTTTGCCCGCAATAGTATTTAACCTGTTTTCTATTTGAACGACATTCCATTGTTCCTAAAGTCTATTTTTCCGAAACATAGTTTGACCGAATTGACAAATTTTCGAAATAAAATTTTTTCTAATTTCTATGAAACAGAAATATCGTAGCGTGTAATTTTCATTTTTCAGAATTGAAATTTGCCCTCATTTCTACGTTCCCTAACTATCTTTCAACCTAATTAACGTTTTCCTGAATTTTCATGTAACTAAAATTTAAACTGTTCGAATTAGTATTTAACATAATTTCCGCTTATTCTAATTTACATTTGCCCTAACCTCTGTTTAACCGAATAATCGTACAACCTAATTTACATTTACACGTATTGACATTTGGTAGAACTTCTCTTCGACCAAATCGTCATTTTTTTAAAATTTAATTTACTAGAATTATCGAATGCGTGAATTTCCGTGTAACAGAATTATAATTTGTTTTCAACCTTAGTTTCCGATCTATGCACAATGATCTCAAAGTTGGCCTCCAGGCCGCGCAGTGTTAAATACTATTGCGAGCAAACAAAAATTAGAAAAAATTGATATTAGGGCAGTTGATAATTAGAAGAAGTGAAAAATCGGATTTATAGGAATTAGAGAAAATTTTAATTCGGATAAACGAAGATTAGGTCCAATAATAATTCGGGTGTATAAATATTAGAGCAAATTTTGATTTGGTGAAATGAATTTCAGTCAAATGGTTATTATGTCAAATGAAATTTGGGTGATATTCATGCACCTCAATGAAATCACTTCGTGCTAAGGAGTCAAGGAAGCTTAAGCAGGGTGATGTTGTGCTTATAGGAGACGACAATCACAAACGCTTGGATTGGCCTTTAGTCAGCATCGAGCGACTTATCGGAGGAAGAGATGGAATAGTTTGAGAAGCGATTGTAAAAACAAGTACTGGTGGTCTTTAACGACCATTGCAACGAATTTTTTCGCCCGAAATTCATAACTGTGCTAACGACTCTGATATGCTGTGTGAAAAAGAGAAAGAATATCTGACAAGAAGCGATCGCTTAGTGAAAAGACCCAAAGTTTTGTAATTCCGGGACTTAAGGAGTTATATACAAAGTTGATGGGCAAAATTGAGGTATGTTCGTGAATTTTTTAAAGACGTTATGAAGATTATATTGAAAAATCGAATACAGTTTCTTGGAACTAGTCTCGGAGAATAAAATTGGAAGTTTAAAAATAAAAAAATATTAACAACTCTGGGACTTACGGCCACTCCTTCTCACGCTGAACGTGATTGAAGGCGAACCGTTCAATTAAAAAAAATCATCAGATTATTGAAAAAGAATGTCAATCGGTGTCATTGAACGATGGATTAAAAAAAATGTTTTTCATTAAAAAAATCATTTTGCAAGCAAAAATGGGTTTTTCAGGTGTTGAAAATTTCGAATAAATAATTATTTCAAAAAATTGCACATGTTTTTCTGAATAATGAATCGTTCAAGTATACGAGATTGTAAATACGAACAATTTAAGAAAAAACATTTAGATCGATTGAAAATTTTTCGAGTTATCACGTTCACGCCGATGGTACTTTTCAAAAAACTCTATTCCGAGTTAATCGCGATTAAAGTTTTGTGTATACAGGAAAATATGAAATCATGTCCTTGTGCGGCAAACATTTTTCTAAGAAACAAAGTTTACGGTTACAAGCACCTTAATGGGTTTTCAGGGTCGCTGATTACGAATCCGGAGTCAGATTTTCAAAATGGCGGATCCAATATGGTGGAAAATTTTTTTAAAAAGTTGGATTTTCATAAAACTTGTTTATAATTACGTCTGTAATTTATGATCTGGTACTCCAAATTGAATGAAATTTTGCACATATATTTTGAAAAGCATGTACTTTCAGAATATGCAATAAAATTTTTTTCGATTTTAGAAGCACCAACTTTGTGTATGTATAACCCCTTAAGTGAAATAATAATATCATAAGTTTGTTTTGAGTCAAGGACTCAAGGTGGGAGGATGTCAAAAATGTAAACGCGTTTTTTTTTAGATTAGGATAGTTTTTTAAGGAATTTAAAGTTGTTTAACGAGTCGCCTTTGAAAGCGCTAGAGTCGAGTAGTTTGGGCGCTCACCGCTAGAGAAAGAGGGGCGTGGGACGAGTAGTACTAAGTAGTAGAGTATAATGTACAAAAATTAAAAACGATTGCCTTTGATTTATTCTTTCCCACCCTGGCCAGTTCCATTAACAAAAAATACCGTTGATGGAATTTCTTATATTATTTATATACTTTGAAAATTTGTAGACGTACACTCTGTCGGAATGTTAGAAGAAAATTAACAAATAAATCCTCTTTTCTCGACGGAAAAAAAAAATATCGGTATCGAGGATACCTGTGATTCCTGTGTTAATAACTCTCGTGATTGTAGAAATGCTACTGAGAATAACAATTGTGATGAAGAAAATAATAATCTAAGCGCAGTAAGCGTAAATACTACTGAAAACAAAGAGGTAAGTTTCAAGGTTTTTTAATTATACGTCTTTTTGCTTTTAGATTACCAATTGTTCTATGTTGATTCCAGTAAATATCTCGATTCACGTCCATGTCCCTATTTGCGTCCTAACTGAATAATTATTAGAAAAATTAAAATAAATTTATACAATTAATCATTCAAAAATTATGTTCTGCTATTTTTCGATATTTTCTGAAAAATCAAATTCGATCTTTTTATACTTTCACTAATATTTTGAAAACTGCTATAACGACAGTCTCAGCCTCAATGACCTTTCAGCCGTTCTTCTAAATGATTAAAGCCAGTTAGGGCGCCAGGTATCTCTCGATACCGCTCAAGATTTTACATACTAAAACTTTACTCAAGATGTCCTGAAAAGCTTAAAGAATTTACTCCAGTTAGCCAGCTGTAGAGGGATTTCGTGGAGGCGCAAAACAAATCAAACCAACAAAACATAAAAGAAAGAATCGAGTATATTATAAGTAATGATAAAATGAAATTGTGTATAATCTTTGAATTTAATGGATGAAGTGAAAAGATAAGAAAATGTTTACAATTTGGTTGAGTTACTTTAGTTTGACACTTGAAAATATTCCGGTCGGCAAAGTTATCCCTATTGAAAATTCCTGTATGGGTTCCTTTATAGGATCCTATTATATGGATCTTTAAAGGGAACTGTACATATTCCTATTAAGTTTCCCATATAGTTTCTCACGTGTGTGTCATTAAAGGAAAGGTGACAGGGATCCTATGTAGGTTTCTGTGTAGTTTCCTGATCATACAGAAAATTGGTACGTATACATATTGAAAGACGGTTCCCATGTAGGATCCTTTACCTTTTATTTCCTATAAAGGTTCCTATGCTCCAGACTAAATTACTCAGCAGGGGAAACTGTACAAGATCCTCTGCATGTATCCCAATTAAATGTATAGTTTCCTGTGTAGGAAAATTTGCAGGGTCCTATAAATTTTTAGAAATTAAAATTATTCCTATACAGGTTCATGTATATCCCTACTGAAAATTCCTATATGGTTTCCCTCATAGGATCCTATTATAGGAATTTTTAAAGGAATAACCTGCACATATTCCTATGAGAGTTTCCATATAGTTTCTGATATGTGCCTCCTTCAAGAAATGAGACAATGATCCTATGTAGGATCCTGTGTAGTTTCCTGATCATACAGAAAATTGGTACGTATACATATTGAAAGACGGTTCCCATGTAGGATCCTTTACCTTTTATTTCCTATAAAGGTTCCTATGCTCCAGACTAAATTACTCAGCAGGGGAAACTGTACAAGATCCTCTGCAT
>UCOH01011281.1:0-36149 GCA_900474275.1 Synergus japonicus
TATATATATATATATATATATTTTTTTTTTATATAATTAATAAATATATTTATATAATTATACTTCACAAACCACTCAACAGAGACGAAGTGACCGTCATATCAACTTAAACATTATATTTGGACAAATACTTTTTGATCACCTGGTAGCAAAATATTTTATAATATAATGAAGGTAGAAATTCTTGCTTTGCTACGAAGCTAGTGTCGAGGAATTCGTCGTAATTTTCTTTATTAGCCTTGAAAAAATTTAATTTACTTAAACTATTTTTTCATGCCGCTGTTTTCATTAGAAACGTTTTCGTAATAAAAAGTAACATTTTTCTAATTTGGAAGGACTGATACGTGTGGAAAAACGTCATTCGGAAATCGATATGAAATGAGCAAATTAATATTAAATCGTCAATCACGGTGAGATATTTTCATTATCAAATCTGACACTGGATAAATATCTCATATTAGGATCGACGTGAAATTCGTATTTATTTTATTTCGGAGAGAAAAGTGTGAAAAGGGTTAGTTGCAAGTGCAAATATTAATAATCTCTCCGAAAAGAGTGTATTTGTCTACTCATTTCAGATGCTTTTCTTCCCTTCATCGATCTATCAGCAATTTCTAGCACGAGTCCGGGTGGTGCAATTCTTACCAGTTTACTGAGAATACACTTGTAGTATGTTAAAATAACAACGACGAAATAAACGATGTTTTCTGTATCACTAAATTTTTTCCGGAAAGAAATATCTTATCTTTTCTAATTTTTAAATGTTGAATGTTCTAAGCCTCAGAAGTATAGGGTTGCTAATAAAAAAA
This sequence comes from Synergus japonicus, assembly GCA_900474275.1. Lineage (NCBI taxonomy): Eukaryota > Metazoa > Arthropoda > Insecta > Hymenoptera > Cynipidae > Synergus > Synergus japonicus. The sequence continues at coordinate 810 of UCOH01011281.1, forward strand.
TGAAGTTCCTTTGTTTTGTAGGGTTACCTCCCAAAAAGCTTCTACATGGTGAAAAAACAACGGAATTTTTCTCAAATATTTCCAAAAGGGGACCTCGGATCCCATGGCGGTTAAACCATCCTCAACCCCAAGAAAAAGGTAATAAATTGAAAAAAGTATAGAAAAGTTAAAAACCTCCCCTAGCAATTAAAAGCACCGCTTCTTTTAACAAAAAGTTAATTTTCAACTTCCTGCAAATATTTTCTGAATAAAGTTCGTGATTATTTTGCTTCAAACTTACGAAGTATTTACAATAAAAACTGTAGGAAATTCGAAAATTAATTTTTCTTGCTTAAAAATGGGTCTTATTTAATTTGTAGGTAATATTTTTCAACTTTTCAACACTTTTTTTCATTATTACCATTTTTTAAAAAACTAGGCATTTTTTGAATGAAACCTGTAAGAGAATACGAATGCTTTACGGTTGGGGATGGTTTAATCCCCTTGAGATTCAAGATTGCCTTGTTCAATGAATTTAAGAAAAATCCACAGTTCCTTGTTCATAAAAAAAATGTTATTTAAGGAGTGTCTCTAGAAATCAAAAAACCCTAAATTTTTTTTGGCCACCCTACTCATTAGATATATTTTTCATGCACTCTCAGATAAAAGTGGGAGATAAAACTTATTTTTGATCCCAGTTTATCTGACTTTGTTATTATCTGGTATCTTACAGTTTGAGACTTAGAAACATTTTTTCGAGGTATTATTGCGATAAAAAAAGTAAGTTATTTCATGAAAAAAGATTGGGATTTTCGTAAATGGGGAAGGGGGAAGCTACGTGGTCAATTTTTTGAATTGATTGTCTATAATAGTGCGTGTTTAGGTTTGTGGGGGTTGATCAAAGCACGAAGCAAGGCGGAGTCGGAAAGATGCGAGAGTCAGCATCGAGGGTCGAACCCTCATCCTTCGCCGAAATCGCTCCCTTGGCCGTGGCAGCTCGACGCACACGATCAAGAAAAATGATATCGTCGGATAAAAAAAAGGAGATGACTTCTTGGCGAATAGCGAATGTGCAGAGCGGCTTTGCGAATGTCGGGATACATAAGGCGATCGATGCTCCTTCGTGGAAATATTCTCGGGTGATACGATTGGAGGAAAAAAGCGAACATGGCTGCCTTTGCCATTACGCGTAATCTTTACGAGGATTATTATCGAGAATTTTACAGTATCTTCCTGAGTGAAGGTAGAGGGTGCGTAAGGACTCTATTAAGTAGTTTGTGAGATTATGTCATTTAACATGTCTGACATCTTTATTATAATCAATTTAAGAGGTACCACGAGAAACTACGAGAAAATCAGAAATTTAATAAATTTGGATTTCAATTAAGGATTTTTATTGGCTTCAGTTTATGAAGACTTAATCTTACCTAACATTGTGTGTCGATTGAAATCGTTTGGAAAAATGTTGAAAAAGCGTGGTTAATGTTGGAAAAAGGAGTTTAAAAGGGAGTTTTGAAAAGTGGTCTGGAAAAAAAGGGTGGGAAAAGGGTTTGAGTCAATAGAGGTTCTTGAAACAGTGTCTGATAAGGTGCTTTAAGGAGGGAGATGGAAATGAAGTTTAGAATAAGTGTGAGAAAAGAGGGGAAGGAGGCAGAAAAAGAGGTTAGGGAGAGTTAGAAATTGGGTTCGGAAAAAGGTGTAGGAAAAGATGTGAAGTAAGTTAAAAATGGGGTTTAGGACAGCGGTTTGCAAAAGGTGTGGGAAAAGAGGGAAAAGTGGTCCAAAACGGAGATTGGAAAATCAAGTATGAAAAAGGGTGTGAAAAAAGGATTTAGACTGAAGGGTTTCGAAAAGTTTCTTGAAAAAATAAGTTGACAAGTGAATTGAAAAGAGTTATTAGTTTGAAGAGGGTTGTGAATGAGAGTTTTGAAAAGTGATTCGGAAAAAGGGGTGTTGGAAGTGGAATATGTAACGCGGGGTTTTTTTGAAAAGTGGTTTCGAAAAGAATGTGAAAAAATTGGTACGTGGCACGATTTTTGTTTTTAATTGTCAAAAATATCATATCTAAAAAACGAATTTGAGATGAGGAAGCAATTTGAATTGTAAATTCGGTGTTTTTATGTGTGGAGAAGATTAGGGGACATGTACCGGCCGGAAAAAGAAGATGACCGCATTATTCAAGACGCGTTTGAAACAACATAGCAAAGCTATGCGGTAGCGACTTTTCGCGTCAGGCTGCCCGGGTCTCAGAGGCGGCGGAGGCAACAATCCGCGTCGATAAATAAAGGATTGCCTGTTCCTCGGTCAATATTGATTTTTAAATTGACCGCCGAGCGAATCCGCGAGGGTTTGTGGGGGTTTAGAGTACGGGGAATTCCCCCGGATGTATACCTACGTACGGCAGATAGAAATTCAACCCACTACCGCTGCTGGTTGGCGGTGGGTATCTACTACGTCGTGTATACACGGAATTTGATTATAAATAAATGCGAGGGGGGATAGCCAGCTATCTCGCACGGTGCATAGTGGGATGGGAGTCCACTCCGTTGCATCCATAATGCAGCAACCACCCTCTATGTGTGTACATAAGCGAGCTCTCTGTATGTATTTATGTTTGCGTTCCCGTAAACATCCCCTGTGTTCTGGGATACTTGAAGCCCGGATTGTCTACTGTGCCGGAATCGGTGCAACCCCTCTATACACGCTGGCATCCCTGTCTTCATACCCCACGTCCTCTCTATCCTCCATCCTCCATCCTCCATGCTCCGCTACCAGAGGTTTGGTTTTGAATTTTTACCACCAGGACTTCCCAATCTCACGTATATCCTTGAACGTGAACTGTTTGAACTGGACCCAAAGTGCGACAAGTTGCTCGACTGCTTTTTAAATACTGTTGCGAGTTACACAGTTATATGAACCAGGTTTTAGTTCTTGCCCTTGTTGTGTAACTGAGAGTTACAATTAGAAATGAGAGCACAAAAAATCTTAAATTAAAAAATTATTTTTTGCAACATTCCCGCACGCTTTATGGACACGGAATGTGGCCATATTTTCATGCATTTTTTGCAAAAAAAAATCGTGTATGACATGTGCGCGAAGTTGAACATTCACTCGTGTGAACTTTGTAACAGTCGTGAAAATTTAACCAGCATCTTTCTGAAAGCTCACTTGATACCACTCCGTATGTCATGGTGCTCGACATCTGATTGGTCGCTATACGCGCGCAGTTTAAAATGCTAAAAAATCTTATTTTATACGCAATACGCATGCGCAATTGGTGTGAAAATTGAGCGGGAACTCGGTTAGATTTGGGAGGGTCTCTACTTTACATTTCGCTAGATTTGAGGGAGTCGAGGTAAGTAATGCAATTACAAAAAGGAGATTGGAAAAGATATTTGGGAAAAGAGGGGAACGGGCTTTAGAAGGGAGTTAGAAAGTGAACAGGATTAAGAGTTTCGGAAAAGAGGAAAATTATGTTGAAAACGAAAATTAGAAAAGAGGTTTGGAAAAGGTGTGGTAAAAGAGGAGGATGAGATTGGGAAGGGAGTTGAAAAACGACCTGGGAAAAGGGCTTGGAGAAAAGTTGTGAGAAAAAAGGGAAAATTTGTCAAGACGGAAACTGGGAAAAAGGTGAGGGAATAGAAGGGTGGGTTGAAAAAGTGGATTGAGAAAGGAGTTGGAAAATGGACTAGGAAAAAGGGCTTGGAAAAGGTGTGGCAAAATAAGAGAAGGTGGTTAAGAAGGTAGCTGGAAAATAGACTGGAAAAAGGAGTTGTGAACAGGTGTGGGAAAAGAGGGAAAATTGCTCGAAACTGTTGATTGGATAAGTCGTTCGAAAAAAGGTGTGAGATAAGAAGTTGAGAAAGGAGTTGGAAAATGGATTGGGAAAAAGGTGTGAGAAAAGAGGGGAAGTAGGTTGAAAACGGAGAAGTTTACAGAAGAGTTGAAAAAAGAGTGATTGGAAAAAGAGTTCAAATAAGGGTTTGGAAAATGCTGTTGAAAAATATTAATTTATAGAAAAGAAGAAGTAAGTTTTTTATGAATAACTGCTAATTTTTAGGTGCTGAATGAGATAATTTAAATGCGCGATTAGTTTTGCACAAGGCTATATATATATATGAATTAAGGAGATGAAATGCATTAATGCATGCATTCACTAAGAGATGGCGGGAGCGGGAACTTTGCGAAGTGGTATGATATGTGATCAAGAGATTCTTTGATCTCCACCGAAAACCTCTCGATGAAAAGCAAACGCGACCCAAGCAATTCTTGCAAGTGAAGCACCCTTACACGCGGGTGGATACGCTTCATTTAATTTTGGGAATTTGAATTTATCGGAAAAGTACCTGTTTGATAAACAATTTGGTCTACCGGTCTGCAGAGAGGACTCTTGTAAATACTTGTACACTTTTATAGAAATTAGAATTTAATGAGGAGTCGAATACTAGAAATTTCTTTTAGCATTTCCAGTCCCCTAAATTTTTCGTCTTATTATATTCTGACCAACAAGACATCATTAATCCTCCTTTCCGCCCCAACTCTTTCCAACTAATTAAGAAAGTCAAATGCAGCAAAAGCAGATAAATTGTGGCTTTTATTCCCGAGGCTTTTGTGCCTCATACAAGTCTTTACGGATGATGACACTCCATTAAAATTCCTCTCGCGTAATTCCGTTAACCTAATGTAAGTCTCGTTGGATGAAAACGTACGTGCATTTGACGCGTTCGCTTGAAGGAAGATAACATTTCGCTGTTGTAAAGCTCTGTTGTAAAGCTCCGAGAGTCCGGCAGCGCGGTGTTGGTCGTAGTTGTGGGTGGTGTGGGAGGAGGTTGAGAAGAGGATGGAGAATAGAAGAGGACGTGGAGGATGAGATCGCACGAACGCGCGCACAGAGAAATTCATCCCTGAGTTCGGCCCGTGTCCACTAGTATGGCGGCTCATGCCCCCTCGTGGCCCACCGGCCCCCTTCATCCCCTGACGTCCCTGCCTCGCGCCCCACCTCACCATCTCCACCCTGGCTCTGTGCTGACCGACGCCGGGCGTCGCGGCGGCGGCCAGCCCCTACTGCCCGTTGCCATAGAAACCCGCTGTCATTAAAGCATCGCCTTATCATAACCGCCGCCATCTTTCCACCCCCAACGCGAGCGAGAGAGCGACCACCTAACCTCCCCTACTAGGGGACGTGTGTGCGCCTCGATTTCGAATAGCGGTCACGTGCACGCGATGACGAAGGTGGCGCGAGTTGAAAGCGACACGAGTCCTTTCCTCCTTTGCCACGATGTACAGGTCGCTGTTGTGTGCGACAAACGCTGGGGCATCATTACTTTTTTTTCTTCCTCTTTTATGGCGTTAGATTACTACCGATACCATTCCTTGCAAGACGTGAATGTCGGAATGATGACACGGAATAAATTCAAGTCTGAATTGCGGGATAAAGAAATGTTTGATTTTTAGAATTAAATTCAAAAGTTGGTACACACACTTTTCACTTGATTTTTTTTATTAAATTAAATTTTTGTATAACACTTACCTCTATTTGTACAGATTTTAAAAATCAATTTTTAAAAAGGTACATTCTTCTTTGGAAAAATAATTGTGGCTCAGTCTTAACGTAAGGATATTCCATGTGTTTCACCCAACAGAATTTATTTCCTATCATACTTACTGTTCCGTCAGGGAAAGTTAATTATTGCAGGGATCACAGTCGGTTCTCTATTTCCTCTATGTGAAAAATGGTCCTTTATTTCCTTTATTTTTAAAAATTCTCTCTATTTTCTCTATTTTTAGTCTGAAACGTTAATTTAAACAATACAATTTTAATTTATACACCAGAACCCAAAATTGAAAAAAAAAATTGAAAAATTGAACGTCAGGATCATGCCAGGATAAAGAAATTTTATAATTTCATTAATTTGCCAGATTTAGTATTCGTGTGCGATCGCAATATTGATAATAATACTGATACCGCGCATTTATCTGTATGGTATCGTATAAAACAGCATCGTTTGATTGATATGTTTTTTCTTACTGACTTTGTTCTAATTTAAAAAAAAAAAGATTTAACAATTCATCCGAAAAACTTTAGTAACATTCAACTTTAGTAACAACTCCCCCTCTAGTAACATTTTTATTAACTTTGATTTATATACTATCCTGCATTTTTTAAAAATTACCTTCAAAAATCCCTGTGATCCCTGCAATTAGAAAGAAAATTTGAAAAAGCAGATTTAAACAAGTATTTGAAAAAAGGAAAAGATGTTAGAAAAATACGTTGAAGGGAGTGTTGAAAAGAGTGATTGGAAAACGGGGGATAGAAAAGATCTTTGAAATATAATGTTGGAAATTAAGCAGATTGGAAAAATGGTTTAGAAAAAGGTGTTGGAAAAACAAATTTAGTTGAGAGTTAAAAAAAGTTATTGGTAAAAGATGGTCAACACAAAGGGTTGGGAAAATGATGTTAGAAAAATGCAGATAGGAAAAGTTGTTTGGAAAAAGGTGTTGGAGAAAGTGTTGGAAAATCAAGTTGAAGGGAGAGTTGTAAATAGTTATTGGGAAAAGGGGGTAAAAAATGGTGTTGGAAAAGGGGATGGGAGGAAGGTGTGGGAAAAGAGTTCGAAAATAGAGATTGGAAAAGAGTTGTCTGGAAAAAGCTGTGGGAGAAGAGGAAAACAGGGTTGTAAAATTGACTGGAAAAGGGGTTTGGAAAAAGTGGTCTTACTATTACTCACAAATTTCCAAATTGTTTAAAATGAAATTCATGATCTAGATGTTGTGATTATTTATGTATATTATAATGCCTAAAATATATTGAGATGAATGTGAGAATTGACACGTGTATGTCGGGGTACGTGTGCATGAATGTAATATACACATGAGACATTTTGCACATAATGAAAGGTATTCAGACTCTAAAGTGTGAGCGATTCGGAAAGAGTGGTAGGGGATTCGCTCTGCCGGAACTGCGAGCAACTGGGCGCCGGAAATCGAGTGTATTTCTGTGTATCTCATTAATTTCGTTCGATATAATAATGGGGAAACCTTCGCTCACCCTCAGTGTCGTGCCGTGCTGATTAATGGAGGCGCGTTTTGACTTCCAAAAGTTCCCGTTAACGGTTTGATATACAGCTCCAGTTTGGAACGGGTGCTGCTCTTCTAACCGCGTCGCGAGAATCTGATTTATTACTTGAATAATGCAGGCCACTTGAATAATTGAATCGAAATAATGCTCCTCTTACCTCGAGGGTTTGGTGTAATTAATTATTACTAGATGAAGGAACGCGACTCCCAATTCTTACGTGGTATCAACCAAGGAGGGTTTCGATAATACGCTTTTAAAAATTTATAACAGGAAAACAGAGAAGGGAAGCTGCTTCTTACATTGTCTTTCTAAAAGAATTGATTGATTTCAAATAATTCTTCGTTATAGAAATTCTATTTCTTACTTTTGTCTTTTTAATCTAAAGATATGGTAAAGAATTTAATTAATGAAAAGAACTCTAGCTTAAAATGGAGCGTCAAATTAAAATGGGAGAGAAGTGAATATAAAAGTTTGGGTATAGAATATGATAAACAGTTAATTCTTGGTAAGAAGAAGAAAGAAGAAATAAATAAAGTAGAATAAAAGTATATAAGAAGCAGCAACTCATTAAGTGACAGTCGTTCCTCTCGTATATGCCACCTCGATAATGTGAGATATGTTCAGTGGCCATTTTTGTCGGTGGTGCACGCGCCACACACACGCACTGTAATGTGTGTTTAAAGAAGTGCATCCGAGAAGGCAAAGACGAGGTCGAGCTGTTGAAACTTGACGGATCCTTGCCAGTTTCTAATGAACTAAAACGAAACGATCGCTAAACTGCTTGAGAAGGAAGAAGAGAACGATGGGGGTGACAGGGGGATGGAGGGGAGGGAGAGACCACCGGTTGCAAGTAAGAATGGCTAAAGAGATGGTACGGCCTTATAAGACGTCCAGTCGGACATGGACGTGCATAAAAGCTGATACAAGTAGATATGGAAGGCAGCTCTGCCGAGGCACGAGCCTTCATCCGTGTATCTGCACCTGGTCTCACCTGGCGGTATGACTCGCTTCCCCGAAGTCTACGTGCCGTCGTCATAACACGTTCTGCTTCGGTAGAAATCATTTCCTATAGAGTAACCTGCGTGCCAATGACCATTCCGGTCGATAAAACGAGATTAATCCGCTCTTGATGAGCCTCGATCCATTCCCTGCTTCAGATTCTTTATTTTTATTTGTTTTCAAATAGTAATTACAGTTTAATATCAGTCTGTCCTAATATCTTGATAATGACGGAAGTTCTAATCTCAAAATTCGATTTCTTCATTTTAGTTATCCAATATTATCGCATATCCTCCACCTCGGGTCTTTCTTTAATCGCACCGCACATTTAAAGATGCCCAAAGAGTTTCGCAGACGCCCGAAAATATTGATATCTCATTTATTATTCGTGAAACTTTTTCGCTTTATAAGAGGATTTCAAGTCAAGTTCTAATTATTGCAGATTAAAACTTGAACCGAACACCCTTAAGATTGAAAGTTTTCTTGAGTGAAAATAATTATTTGGATATTTTTTTAGAGGTCTGTAGAGGAGGTTAGGATGTATTTGTCCACGCGGTGGTCTTACCACCCTCTTTCCTCCCACCGACACCGACCTTTCCCCTGGCTTTCTCGCAACTCACACCACCCTCTTCACCCTCCTTCAGTGTGGATCCGAGTGGGTCGCGACTCACGGCCCTCTCAGAATAACGAGTCTCATTAATCCAATTAACCAGTAAATAATGGGATAGCATTTTCGTATTTACGAGAGAATACTGCCGGCCCTAATGGAGTTTTGAGCTGACTATCAATATATTCTTGCCTGCCGGGCGAACAAAGTACGGGTCACTCTCTCACTTAGTTACCAAGCACTGTACGGGGGATGGCCCTGGGGTTGAAGACATAAATTCAGCCTTCTTTCTCGTCGGGACAATCAAATTTCCCAAATTTGGTGGAAAAGTCCTTGCAGTCTGCTATTCGTTGAAGTGACATTTATGTCTGATGGTTACTTAATATTTGTAGCGAGGGAGGCTTTACAAAAGGATTAATACTGATATAATTAAGAAGTTTTTTTCTAATGTATTGATATTATTTTAGGGAATCTACATCCAGATTATTTAATTTCATAAAGTTTTATTATACAAGAAAGAGATTCTCAAAGAGAAATTTGCTCGATGCTAAAGTAGAATACAAAACTGTTGTATCATGAAACTATACATACAATTCTCAAACCTTTTTATGCATCAAGAATATGAAAAAGCATACCCAAATCTCCAAAACCAGCAGACGTAGAACAGGATGATGGATAAAAGTAAATTCCCTCTGCCATGCATTGACGATTTACTTTCCGATCTTACTCTATTCGAAATAGTGTTGGTGTCTCCATCAAAATACATCTTATCTTGCTGCATCGATATAACCAGTAGACGATTCTTCATTGGATAGGGCTTCAAATAACATCGAGGAAGATATAGATCCTTTTGAGGACCAACTCCCCAATACTGCCCCAAACTACGTTCGTTCAGGAAAGCTTGTCCTTTGAAAGATTTTTTCAACATATTCAAATAGGTGTGATCAGAGGTATATTTCAGTTGCTTTGGTGCCTGAAACGTAGCCAAAAGGATCGAGTTTCCTTCTTCCAATGGTTCCTTCGGCTTCATATTCATTGCAACATTTTGTAGGTGTTTAACATCGTCGAGCGATAGAGCGTACATCGTCCACTTTGTCAGAATTTGATTGTCCAAAGTAATATTAGATATGATACCTTTCGGTTCGCCAATTATACTTTGAGCTGAGTAACCATGATTCTCGACTAAAATTTGTATAATACTGCCCGGAAGGGGAACAATCTTGAGAGCAAAATGTTGTATGTTGTCCATAATTCCAGTAAGATTTTTGTTAATATAAACGAAGCCTCTGTCATGAACACCTTTAGAACCTAGGTAAACCAATTCTCTAGTCGTAAAATTTTCGGGAATGGATGTTTCGTATAAAACCAATCCATTGAAAACATCCAGTTTGCTAAAAGATAAAGGATATTCAGATTCGATACCCAGAATATCAAAATCGTTTCGAACCTCTTCATCCAAAAGAGACCCTAAAGATGAAAAAGTCAAGGTCCCATAGAGATCATAAGAACGACGGGTACTTTTATTTTCCTGAAGAATGGCTTTGTTAAGAGACTGAAAATTAGAAGCATAAAGTATTCTTCTCAATTTGTTAAATTTTTCAGTAATATCTCCAGATTCACTGACGATGGCATCAAAATCATAGGATGTTGTCATTCCCATGAAATTGTTCTTGTCTCTACCTGCTCGCTCAAAATTTGTACCACCAGCGAACATGTAGATAATGATTGAGGCACCATATTTGACTAAGTCTTTTAAAGTAGATATGAATTCTTCATTTTTGATCACGAGTCTTTGACCATTCCAATTCCAGGCTACTCCTGTTCTAAGTTCTACAAGTTTTGGTGAATGTGGGGAAATTTTTTTGACTCCTGAGAAAAGTCTATTTGCTGATTTTCTAAAGCTATTGATGTACTCATAAGGATCGGTTCGAAACGCTGGGATGGTGCCTTGTATTCTTCCACATTTTAGATTACGATCCTTGTTGTTGTCCATCGTGAAGAAAACTGCTTTTTCGCCTAGATATGATTTGTAGGTGTTGAATAGCCAATCGGTGGTTTCACACGGCATACTTTCTCCTAAATCGCTGTCTATTTGAACCATTATAACAGGCCCGCCATTCATAACCATCATTTTGGAGAGTTTTGGAAGGAAGTAGGCTAACCAGTTTTCTGCATAGTGTCTGTACTCTGGACTTGATCTTTGAATTGATGGATGATCTTTTAGTTCGGGTTGGATCAAAAGCCATCCTGGAAATCCTCCAAGATTTCTATCAACTCCTGAGAATAAAAAAAAGAGATATTAGGTAAATGTAGGTGTTGATATTGTTAATTATCATTATATATATATTATAGATCTTTTTAAGAAAATAATAAAACTGATTTAATGTTTATTATAATATAGTCTCAAAATGGAGATAACAGAGGTTTTATGACACTTATTTATAATAATATTGTCATAAAATTGTCGGGAGTCTTCGAATCCCTTCGGGCCTGTTCGAGTTTGCGGTAACTAGAAAAGAACTTGTGGTTGGAATCTAGGCTAACTCGATTTTTTATATAAACATTTAGGCAGACGGTTTGATCTCGCAGTGATGTTTTCTGAAAAATATAACATATTTTTTGACTTACCGATGTAAGGTCCAGCTCTAACTATGACATAGAGATTCAAGTTCTGAGCGAGTTCTACAAATCGAGTAAAGTTTGCATCACCATTCCAATTGCAGGTTGTTTTAGTCGGATGGTGCATGGCCCATTCAACGGCAGTTGACACCGTGTTGAGACCCGCTCTCTGCAACTTCCTCAATCGATCTTCCCATGCACATGTCGCAATTCTGAAATAGTGAATCTCACCGGCGTAAACGTTAAACTTTTTTCCGTCCAACTCAAATCCCTCTTCTGTCACGGAGAAAACGTGCTTTTCCCCGAATCGAGCATCCTTCACCTTTCCTGTGGCCGATGTTGATAAGAGTGTAAATATATGGAGAACGAAAAGAATGAAAGTTGACATTGACAAACTTTTGCATGAGATTCTGGGTGATCTGAACGGAGGCGCAAGCGACACGTGTCTCGATGAATATTCGCTCTCTAAAAAAACAATTGCCTTTTCACTCTCTGAATTTGCCTCACAAAGGCTCATGTAGCACAAGTTCAAAAACAAGCGGCAAATTCTAATACGCAAACACGTTTATGATCCTTTCCTATTTTAAAAAAGTGATGTTATGTACCAATATACCGAACACATTATTGTCAAAAACCTGATTGGTTTAGAAACTGTGTGAATTGTATGAATGTAACGAACTTAAAAAAATCTTTAGACTATTTTCGTTTTCAAACAAATTTTACAGAATTTATTGAAATTTTAATATTAAAGGATTTCACGGTATTTCAAGGAATTTTAATGAAATTTATTATGATTTTCAGAAATTTTAAGGGATTTTACCAGTTATTGGGGGTTTTTTGTAAAATCTAAAGAAATTTAAAGAATACAAAAATCTAATAAAGAGTTTTCATTGGATTTTCAGGTAATTCAAAGTATTTAACGAGATTTCATGGAATTTAAAATAATTTTAAAGGATTTAACTCATCGAGATTTTGTTTAATTTTAAGTTGTTTTAGAAACTTTAAGATCAAATACCAAACTAGGACGTCACGAATTACCAACCGGAAAATGTATTTCTTTTCCACCTTCTTATTTGTAAACTAAGTAAAATATTTCGTTGAAAATTTGAGAGATGAAAGAAAATATATTAGCCAATCGATGTCTGGTCTCTTGGAGCTTGTATTTTACATGAAAAATATATTTTTCATCAATTTTCCATGTCCACTATAGCAAACCACATAATCTTTGTAAATCCTGGTAAATCATCATATGGTCTGCTATAGTGGACACTGGACATGGAAAATTAATGAAAAATATATTTTTAATTCAAAATATGAGTTCCAAGGTACCAGACAGCGGTCGGCTAATATATTTTCTTTCATCTCTTAAATTTTCAACGAGATATTTTACTTAGTTTAAAAATCAGAAGGTGGAAAAGAAATACATACATTGTCCGGACGGTAATAAATTCGTGACGTCATAGTTTGGTATTTGCCCTTAAAGCTGTTTCAAATATTTTCACCAAGTTTCATTGAATTTTCAGACATTTTCAGGGATATTAAATAGTTTTAAGGACTTTTAAGAGATTCCAAGGATTTACGAAATTTTATATTTTATATAATTTTTAGCAATTTTAAGAAATCAGGAGATTTTGAAAAATCTTAAAAGATTTAACAACAGATTTCACGAAATTTCCTTAGATTTTGAGATATTTTGAGGGTTTTAATGGGACTTTGAATAATTTTAAGGAATTTAAAAGGATTTTACAAATTTATTGAGATTCTTAAAATTCGACTAGGAATTACAAATTTTTATATTTAAAAAATTAAAATCTCTGAATTATTTTGCATACTTTAGAAGTACCTTAATTTTTCCAAATTTAAAATTTAAAAGAGTTTCCAAATTTTAAGGGATTATACAGTAATTTTAAGGAATATGACTAGGTGTATATTTTGTAGAATTTTAAGTAATTTGAGAAACTTTTAGACATTTTACGAAATTTCATTGAATTTTAAGGTATTTTAAGAGATTTAATGTGATTTCTCGGAATCTTGAAAAATGTTAAGGAATTTAAAAGGGCTTTTCGAAAGTTTGATAGGATGTAAAGTTATTTTAACGGCTTGATGGATTTCAAGGGATTTACGAGATTTCATTGAATTTTCAGAAATTTTAAGAGATTTAATAAGACTTTATGGGACTTTGAGAAATTTAAGTTAATTTTAAGAAATATCAATTGAGTTGTGTGTGTGTGTGTGTGTTTCACGATCCAGCAATTTCTTGAAAATGCGTAGAAATATATTTTTGAAAGTTTACAAACTTATCTAACTATGTACCTAGTTGAATTTCTTATAAGGGTTTCATAAAATATTGAATTTTACAAATTTTATGTACTTTTATAATTTTAGTGAAATTGATTTTTCTACTATAACTTTTAGAAAAATGAAAATTCAAAGAAGATGTAAAAAGAAAAAAGATTCCTTATGTCGTGACGCATCGATTGACCTATAAGTTTAATGCGTTTTTAAAAAAAAAATAACAAAGGTTTGATTATTTATAATTTTGAAAATTAATTGTTAGTTATATGTTTTCAAATAATCAAAATTTTGAACAGACGTAACGAAAATAAATATTCTTTGTGTCGAGACGAATCGTTTGACCTGTATGATTAATGCATTTCATTGGGAAAAAAGAAAGTTATGGTTAATTGTAATTTTCAAAAATTAATTTTTCGATTATAATTTCTGAAATAATTAAAATTCAAAGTTGATATAAAGAAAATGAAGATTCTTTGTATCTCGACGAGTCGATTCACCTATAAGATTAATGCATTTCATAAAAAAATAAGAAAGTTATGCGGTTAATTTTAGTTTTCAAAAATTAATTTTTCTATTTTAAGTTCTGAAATAATCTCAATTAAAAGTTAATAGAAGAAAATAAAAGGTAGAGGGTGAGGTTGCAAGAAGGGGAAGAGAGGGGAAAAAATTAGAAAGACTGGAAGAGGAGGAATTTTTTATAATATTAAAAATGATTATTTAAAATAAATAATCCTTGTTAAAAAAATATATTAACTTCTTAATGCTTCCTCTATGAGGAAGCAAAGTGCTCATTGAATGAGCACAAAAATTGATACAACTTCACAGCTAGTTTCAGAAGCAGTATGCTGAATTAAGAAAAAGGTTTTTAGGTAGTTGTTCGTAAGTACATGTATACTACGTATCTGAAACCACCAAGCTACCTACGCTCTGACATTGTGTAATTAATTCTTGTCGCGCGCATAGAAGCTAATTAATATTTACGCGCTACTCGTGACAAACGAACCCTTATATTCCTCGAACTTCTCTCTTGTTCCACCCTCTTATACCTTTAATTAATTCAATTTCTTTGACAGAAACTCGCTATATGGAGATTTTCAGCACAGCGGAGTTAGTACTTTATTCAACTTTAAATTTAAATGAATTAATTATGTAGTCTTACTCCTTTCTGCATATAGATTTTTATGTTTTAAAATTTATTTTAATTAAAAAGGGGGAGGTTCGAAGGCGTAGGTCGATTATCGTCGATTTGAAATGAGAGGTTCGATCGTTGATACAAAATTCGAAGCACGTTTTTCCTCAAGACCCGGGTGGCGAGAGCGATACGAATATCTATTTGTGTCGCGAACCAATAGAAATTACTGCAGTCGCGTTCGGAAGCCCTCTGCTCATGATTTGCATATTCGTTTGAAACAATATCCTCGAGCCAGCGAGCTGGTAGGTCGTTTTAACGGGACAGGGGTAGTGCGCGAGGGGTTCCAGAAGTGGCAGGATTGGCACGGGGGATGGAAAACTGTGAGAGGAGGGCGTTCGACTGTTTCAATTAAAATAAGCATACGCTACCGGTTCGCCACTATCACCTTCCAACATTCCCTACTCTTACAGAGTTCAGGGAAAAAACTCTCACCCTCAGGATATTACCTAACGCCGGCACGACCTGAATGCGAAAACAGTCATAAAAAAGACTTCGTGATCTTTGTTTTTCTCTTCTAGCTATTGATTTTGCGCGATGCGCATACTTCTGCTGAGATGCGAGATCGTGCGTGTGTCATAAACTCCGCAATTGCCCATTTTTTAAACCATAAAACGGTTAATGCCCTTGTAATGTGCAATTTCAGTATCTTGAAGGTATAATGGGCAGAAAATTTTTAAGAGAGATGAAGGAGAAAAAAAAGAGAAGAGAAGAAAATGATGCAATAAACATTACAAGAAAAGAAACAAAATAAACGGAAAGTAAGGATAAAGAAACAAATAGATTGCGCAAAGCTTCTATGCTCAGCAAAGACGTTTAAAAAGGAAGAAACGAAGGCAGCTAATATTTTTCGACACCCAAGCTCACCTCGAATTCCCGCCCCCCACATCCCTGTACATATATATATATATATACCTACATATATAAGATTCTTTAAATGGGAAATCGAAACGTTTGGGAGATAAATCTGCTCTGAGTGAGAATGTATTCAAAATGGCGGCGAAGAGAGCGGCGTATTATGGGTAGAGGAAGAGATGGCTGGTAACCCCTACGATGATACGAAACATATTCCACCCTTAAGAAGTGGAAGGGTGGGCGCAACCCATAAAATAAAATTATCCGCGACCATAAAATAAAATTCATCGTCTTCTGGTGCGTCCTTATGCCGCCAATATCTCCGGAGATGAGAGGCCGCCTATTCCCGAAAAGAATTTTTGTAATCCGACTCGAGCGAGCAAAATCTAAGCTTGTACAATGTCAGAGCTAAAGGAATAGCTCGTCTGTTTCAGATAACAAGCCTCCTTCATTCTGACGTGTGTATTGATTTCCCTTCATGATCGGTATACTGCAGGTCTGCTTCTATATCGACTGGATTCCAAAAGACATTCGATGAAATGCCTCTTGAGAGGGAAAAGTGGGTGGCAGAGGGTGTGTATGGTGCTGGGATGCTCGTTTGAGAATGTCTCAGCCTCCCCTCATACATCACGCTGACACTCGTCTAACCGTGTCTCACCAGATTTATCGTATTTATCAACCCAGATCGATATTGCGCCGAATTTTCTACGCCTTGCCATTTTTTACTTATCTTTCTCGAGATATTTACATTGCTATTGTAAAGTCATTTCCGAGCTCTGCTAGAATCGAGCTCTCTAGAATCGACTTCCATTAACTGAACATTCGACGCATGGAACATTTCAGTTTTTGATATACACCCATAGGGATGTGAGGCAGTAAATTTACCGGTTAATTACCGGTCATAATCGTCAATTACAAGAAAATTGTTGTCAATTTTCACCGTCAGTTTACCTTACCGGTCAGAGTCATTCTGACGGTCAAAATTGATACATAGAGATCACTGGGAAAAATGTGCAACTCGTTTGGAATTATTTTTTTTTCGTCGAATCTACAACAATTACAACTTCCCCATTTCACTGTTTTCAAATGCTAGAGATAGTGATTTGCAATCGTTCTTAATCTTGAGTCTCTGTGGAGCCATATCGATTTATGTGATTTATCTACTGTGATGTGACGAAAGCTAAATGTGATGAATAATATAGGATATTCGTAAATTATTCATACTATGACTGCGAATCTGAATAGCAATACTAATACTATTATATATTATATCTAGAGGCTTCAAGTTCTCATATTTAAAAATAATTCCAAGATTTGGAGTGCAAAATCTTGATTCTTTATAATTGAGTTTACAAATCTTTCGATTTTTGTACAAAATATATTTTTTCCAAGTGATGTAAAAATAGATACCTTGTGAGTGTTGCGATTTGTAATAACTTCTACCAGCATTGGAAAAATGTTAATGTAACTGTATACAATACGGTCACATTTTTTCATCGAAATTTCGGTTATTAACGGTAATCACTGACCGGAAACAAGCTCTGACGGTAAAATGAAATTAGAGAGTTTTACAATTTGACCGTAAATGACAGTAAATGACCGTCAGAAATTATCATGACCTGGCCTGACGTGTCTTCTTCAAATTTTTAAATTTAACTAGCAATTATGTTCCGTGTGCTTTGCGCGCGATTAATTTTTTCGTTTTTGCTCATCTTTTGCTAGTAGAAAAAATAATTGAGAATTTTTAATTCTTGAAATATAAAATTTTGTAATTCTTTATCTAAATTCAGGAACGTTGATGAGTTTTGTAAAATTCCTTAAATTTTTTCTTTATCCTTCAAAATTTAGTGAAATTCTTTTAAATTTTGTATATTCATTTAATATTTCTTAAAATTAATTAATATCCCATAAAACATCGTAAATTCCAATAGAATTATTTAAAATTTCATAAAATATGGACAAATCCCTTAAAGTTATTTAAAATCGTATAAAATTTCATGAAATGCCTTCAAATACTTTAAAGGTTTTTAAAATCATTGAAAATTCACAACATATCTGTCGTTAAGGGTATGTATTATTTACCCGATTCCTACCTTACCGACATCTTTTTCTCTGTAACGCTACGTCTACATTTATAAAAATATCAAATTGAAAATTTATAAAATTAAAGAAAATATGCTAATGTATATTTAAAGGATTTTTAAGTTTTTCAGGTAATTTTATTGTGGGATTTCAAAAGAATTTCTATACATATATGATTTGTAAAAGATTTTTTCGAATTTAAAAGAATTTCGAAGATTGTCCTAAAATTTTAATGGATTTTTTGAGATTTTTCTTATTTTTAAATAATTTTTAAGTATTTTTAAGGATTTTATGGAATTTGATAAGATTTCTAAGGACTTTAAAAGATTTAAAATGTTAAATTTTCATGTTTTTGTACAAGTTTTCATAAGTTTTCAAAATTCTTTTAAATTTATTGTACATATCTAAAATTGTACATTCACTTCCAGATTTCCATTTTATAGAAGCTGCTTTCATGAGAGAATTGTTTTAGAGACTAGGTATAATTAAAAATCTTTAATAATTAAATTATTAAAGATTAATATATTTCAATATAAGATTTTTAAAAAGTATTATATGCATAAATCATTGAGAAAGCCGCGCGGATTACATTTTAGTTTGCTCAAAGAGACATAATCAAAACAGATTTATTGAAAGCAGGCTCCAGTTTTCCCTAATATTGTATAAGAAAACATGGTATGAAGTTGTCGATAATCCTCGATTACAAGGTCACGAAAATGTATTATAAACATTTCATATAGGAGGGTGTGTCGACGTCGTGATTCCTTTCATATTTGCTTTTGTTCGCCCAGGTCTGTTTGCACAGCAACGAATATTACGTGTGAATTCACTGCGCGTTAATCTGTATTAGGCACTACGTTTTCGGGATACAGAGACTCCAGCGAGCTGGAGATGTGTATCCATTTATCCAGAAAATAATCCAGAGATAGCATCAAGTTATCGCCAACTATAGCAGAGCGAAAGAGCCATTGTTGGCTTCGGGTAGCTACAGGGGTCGGAGGTGGGTGGGATTAAAGATTATTTACGCGATGAAGATAACCTTTTTATCTCCCGGCAGTAATCAATCTTTGAAAAAGGGGTTGCTTACCAAACGTTTTCACGGTAGGGCAAGCGAGAAATTGTACGCGTCACGATATGTTCATTTGTCCCGAGTCTGGACACTGCACCCCTAGAAAGATGACTGCAGATGTTTATGAATCTGCGAGCTTTTAACGTTTTTTCCTGTCCTACGACCCTGCAAATTCAGCTGCGCGGAATAATCGTTAAGTAAGTGAAAAATTGAAGAATATTGATGACACAAATTGATTTGGCGACATTAGACGAAATTAGATGGTTTTAAGGTATTTGTCTCGCGGCAAAAACACTCAAAAGTTTATGCTCAGATAGATGTAAGATATCACATGTTCTCTCCTAACCATTGGTCAAAAATTTTGACTGGGATTGTATAATCACATAGAAGCATCCTATATACGTATACACACATTACAGTCACAGTTCGTATGGCAAAGATATTGGCAACACTGCAATTTCATTCTCAGAGAAAATAGTGGTGATGCACTTATAGCCTCAAAATAGTATTGTCAAAATCATCGAAATGTCATCTCAGTGTTGCCACATCGTCACTCCATACCCCCGCCATGTGTCTCGCGAGAACAGAAATATTATTCTTTTCAATATTATATCTTTTATACTAAACGCACAATAATTTTGATTTTTTTTTTTCATAAAATTCACACGATATTTTACTATACATCTGTAGTTTTTTAGCACAATGGTAAGATTCGTTTTCATACTAGACTTCATAATGTGGCAATTGCCCATGTTAGCTATTGGAGACCCATGCAAAAAGTACTGAACATAATTAAAAATATTTGCCTTTATAAACACACGATTAAGCTAAAAATTCGAGCATGGTTAGATAACAATATTTTCTACATATTTTGAAAATTTTAGCCAATTCCTAAGAAAGGTTCGATTTTGGCACAACTACCTTAATTAGTTTCAGAAAAATTGAAAAATGCAAGATTTAAAAAAAATCATTTTTTGGCTGTAACTTTTTTTGGATTTTGATTTTCCTTCATTTAGATGAACTCGACTGTCATGCCTGATAATTTGTTGTAGTGCCGTTCAAATATCTCGAAAATTTTTCAAGTTATTGAAGGTTAAAACAAATTTTTTCTCATTTTTCCAAAACATCGCCAATTTTCCACATACTGTTTGGAATTTTTCGCTCAAATTGCATAAATCATCGACATTTCGACGAAATTAGACGAAATTAAATGGTTTCACGTAGTTTCACTTAGTTTCTGAAGGTTTAAAAAATGCAAAATTTCCAATAATTTCCACATATTGATGAGGAAGTTTTGAACATTGTTGTCGTTTATTTGAAACCTGCCTTCCTCTTTTTAGTTTGCTTTCCACTATTCGCAAACATACATGAACTGATATAGCAAATCCAAATGAACTGATCCCAAAAACAATGGGCATTGGTAGTAAACATGATATCAAAGGTCCCTAATCAGATTGATGACCGATTATTCGGAAGGGTGAATATCAAAATCTAAACTCCATAGCTAGTTAACGCACTCGGATGAGTGTTCTCTCGGGATATGTAGGAAATGCTACCACCACAAGGTATCCATGGAGAACAGATACGTATGCTAATGCAGCGTGATGCTCGTTATAATAATCTGCAAGCCGAATGTATGGTCGTACGTACACGTTGGCAGGTTGGTTGCCTACGGTAGTAGTGGCGGGAACGTTGCTATCTCGAGTGCGGGATCACAACCAATGGGGGTGTGAGAGAACTACGTAAGCCGGTTATCTAAATACCGTAAATAACAACATGCCCTCGGAACCATACCAGCTCCTCCCTCGGCTACCCTTTAGCTCTGCGATATGGTTTAACCCCTCACACCTAGAACGGGACCAGCAGCTTCCTCGATCCAACATTGATGCTTCTAAATACCATTTTCCCGCGGCAACGATTATTACGATGTCCAGATCTTCCTTCCATCTAAAGCCCAGAGATCAGGAGAGTCTGATTGCTGTTTTATGTTAATTAAAATTGCAGGGCTTTCAAGCTTACACTTTTGCTTAAAAATATCATTCAAGTTGTTTAAACTATTGCCTTCTCCGAGATATTGCCATGTTAAAAATGGTTATATGGTTATGGTTAATGATTTTTCTTTAAGATACACTTTGAGGTACACTTTAATTAAGTGCGATACCTCTAATCGTTCTTTTTAAATATCTCAAAAAATTAAGAAATTTTTCGTCTTAAAATGATACAAAATTTGGGTGTTAGACCTTAAAACAATTTTTTTGTACTAGAAAAATTTACCCTAAATTACCTAGAATTTTAAGAAGTTTTAAGATATCTTAAGTAACACATATTAAAGTATAAAAAAAAAATTGTTTAAATATTTTTTTCGTATAAAATAGCGACGATACACGTAATCTCCGGCAAAATGTTTTTGAAAAGGTGCTCCGTGGGCGGAATCATATCTGGAAAACTGTGAGACCTGGAGTAAAGACCCGAAGTTTTTCTTAAACTATATACCATTAGCTAGAGAAGTACGTAGGATTTTTTTTATATCAATTTTTGTAGAAATGGTGCACTTTTGAAAAAAAGAACAGTAAATTGTTTATAAAAAATGCAATTAACATCAAATAAAAAAAACGGCTATGTACTTCTCTAGAGAATTTACTTGTGAAGCTACTGTAAAAATTAGGTTGATTCATGCATTTGTGTACGAGCAATAGTTCCGCCCAGTATGAAAAATACCGTTTCGAGAAAAACGCGTTTAAAATTTTACAAACACATAGAGGGGAAATGCTAAGTGGTACCAAATTTCGAATAAAATGGGCCAAATTCTATTACTCATAGGTTTTTGGGGTCGCTCATTACGAATTCGGTGTTAAAAATTTCATAAATAAAATGACGAATCCTATATGGCGATCGAGTATACTAAATAAAAACTCCAAGGCGCTTCGGGAAAATTGAAAATTAAACATGTTAACATTTTTTTTCGCTATAGGACCAAGTGGGTATTGTTTTTAAGACTCTTAAAGTACTGTTTAAGCTAAAAAAAAAAATACATCGATTTTTTGAAAATCCTAGAGTGGTGTTATCCCTTAAAAAATTTAAAATGATTTCTAGGTATTTTAATATATGAACCATTCCATACAAAATTTACAATCAAAATTTTTTTTCGCGCGAAATATTTTTTTTTTGTATTTTTTGGTCGAAAATATTGTATACGTATTTTTTTATTTCGACATGATATTTAAAATTTCGGAGTTGTGACTTTTCAAACTTTTCACGCTCGAAAAATCTACCTTTAAATATTTGCGAATAAAAAAAAAAAATATTCGACTAAAAAAATAAGTGGCTGCAGTAAAATTCAGGATTTTCTCTCAGCTTTTCAATAAGCATTACAAGAAATTCGTACTTGCTTCAATGCATGGTGCAACTTGTCGCGCCCTTGTATTGCGCTCCACGCGTGAAGTCATTTTCCTCTGTGTGCTTTTTAGAAGTGTTGAGGAAAAATTTTTCTAACATGTCAGAATCCAAATTTAAACATGTGTGTTGTAATCCCTTCAACAAAGAACATCATACTGGAAAAGAACAGAAAAAAAATTTGCGTCGTGTTTTTTCTTCGTCGCATGAAAAATTAGATTGTTTAAAACCTGACGATGTTTTGTGTACACCGTGTAGAAAAAAAGTGGCGGAAATCCCTAAAAATCTTCGTGAGTAATTCAATTCTTTTTCTTATTAAATTTTATTTTCTTATGAGATTTTTCCATTTAAAATTGATGTTGCTTTTTCAAAAAATTAGACGTGGACGTTAATCTTGTTAGTGGTGACAGATGTGAATCTGATCATTCTGGTGATAATAATAATAAATAACAATAATAATAATAATAATAAATAATAAATAATAATAATAATAATAAATAATAATAACGCATAAAATTATTTATAAATAATTTTATGAATTATTGTTACGTCTGAATTGCCAGAATATAATGAATAACAATCGTCCTCTTCTTCACCAAAATGATCAGATTCACATCTGTCACCACTAACAAGATTAACGTCCACGTCTAATTTTTTGAAAAAGCAACATAAATTTGAAATGGAAAAATGCATTCAAGCAAGTACGATAGGCCGATCGCGCGTGGTTCGAGCGCGAGAGCTAAAGTTCAAAAATTTATTACAGACAAAATTTTCAACGGTCCATTCCCAAATTTTGGGAGTAGTGACTAAAGTGTCTATAGTCAATTTTACAATAAAAAAAAAACAAAAATTAGTTCCAAAGTTGAAAAAAATTATTTGATTATAAAAATAGGCCATATTTTTATAAACAATTGTTCTAATGAATTTCTTGTAATGCTTATTGAAAAGCTGAGAGAAAATCCTGAATTTTATTGCAGCCACTTATTTTTTTAGTCGAATAAGTTTTCGAGCGTGAAAAGTTTGAAATGTCACAACTCCGAAATTTTAAATATCATGTCGAAATAAAAAAATACGTATACAATATTTTCGAACAAAAAATACAAAAAAAACAAAATATTTCGCGCGAAAAAAAATTTTGATTGTAAATTTTGTATGGAATGGCTCATATACATATATATTTAAATGATTTCAAAAGGTTTTAAATGATTTTAAGGAATTACGAAGAATCCTAGGGGATTTAAAGATTTTTTTTCAGGTTTTTAAACGAATTAGACAACGCCTAAGGCGCGCGATTTCATCTTCGCGCTTCGCGTTCCGAATTAATTGATTGTTGCACTTCGCACTCTGTGTTATTCAATCAGTGCGCTTCGCGCTCTGAAATATATTGTTAGCACGCTTTGTGCTCCATGGTATATGTTCTTCATGTCAAAATTACTAAATTTTTTTTTGATTTCAAATAAAGAATGATATTAATTTTCTGCATATATTTCTGCACCTATTATATTAAAATATTATTATATATAAAGTTTGTTGATTTGTTAATAAGGCCAATAATTTTTCTATGTAATATTATATTCTTATTAGAGAGAATGTATTATATTTGTGTAAAATTTTACCCCACCCCCCGTTCTTGTCAAATGTCCACGTTTTATATCCACGTGAACCCGAAAAACATGTTTTAACAAATGTGTCTTCATGTCTGTATATCTGTCTGTAGATTTTAGTTTGTTAGCACTATAACTTTCGAAAGAATTGATCAATTTTTTTAATATCTCACATAATGTAGCAGGAAAATAGAATGTTTTATTTAAAACAAATATTTTCAATTTATAAAACCAGAATCGATGGTCAAAAATAGCTCATTAACAAGCTGTTACTTTCTTTTTATTCCTTAAACAAGTGTGCTAAAGCGCAATCCAACCCGATAATTCTTTCGAAAGTTATATTTGATGAAAATTGAGAAAATAGTTTTTCACATAAAACCAATACCTTTAAATGACCTTGAATCTGATATGATGGAGGTCAACGAACTTGGGATTTGAAATCGGCGTTCCCACAAACTTATGTAGGGGAGAGCAGGGCACAAAGGACCGGCGGGGCACAGCGGTTCGCTTCAATAAAATTGTATTTTGTGGTGCGATCTCTTCACAAACTATTTCAGTTTGTGTCAAGTCGAGACGCATTTTGAATCAACGCTTTTGGAAAAAAAATAAAAAAAAATGAAAATTCAAGGAAAGCTTATAAGAAACTTTCATACATATAGCCTTCTCATTTGTTTATAAGTACTTTAATTGTTGAAATGTTTATTAAGTATATGTTAGTGTTCAGTTAGCTTACTTTTTGTCGAAGTTTCGTTTCCAAAATGTTTGATGTATGAAATGTAGGTTAGCATTGTTTATGAATTGACTGCGGGGGCACAGAGGACCCTCCGGTAGTGGTGGGGCACACAGGACCTATGCAAATTGCGACTATGAATTTTATATTCTCACTGTTGATCAAATATTTTTATTTATTTAAATATTTTTTATTTTAGATGGTGCACATGCATCATGATGCATGTGCTGCAATAGACGAGAAAGACGAATATATTATTTGTTTGAATTGTTCTTAAACATTGTATAAAAGTTCTTTAATTTTTTTCTTTATTTCTTTTTTTAATAACAAAATACGTTTAATAGTAAAAATTTATATTTTATATATAAATTACATACGCGAGGCACAGAGAATCTGCAAATCCAAAAATTTTTTTCCAAATTTGCTATTATATACGTGTATTAAAAATAATAATGTATTCTAGCAAAGAAGCATTTACCGAAAGTAGATAGTTTTTGCAATATGTACACCAAATTTCAATTAAAAGCGCACGTTATTTACAATTATATCAACGAAAGAACGTTAAGCGATCCTCTGTGCCCTGCTCTCTCCTATGTATTTTTCTGGATTTTTTTTATCGAATTTTTGGAATGTTAGACCTTGAAATAACCTTGAATCTGATATGATGGAGGTCAACGGATCTCGGATTCGAATTCAGTGACTCCAAAAACCTATACATGTATTTTTTCTGATTTTTTTTTTAATTGGGGGTTTTCCCCAAAAACAGTGTACAGAAGCGGTGAAGTTTTCATTTTTAAGGAGAGGTGAAAAATGTTTTTTGTTTTATATTAATTCATTTCCCGTTTGGAAAACGTAATAATTTGAATAGAATAGTTGAGAATCAACCACCAATATATTATATTTCATATGTGTATAGATTATATTTTTATATATTGTTTTGCATATATATTAAATATTAAATATTTAACATTAAAAGAATGTTATTTGCAAATCATTGATGGTGTTTTTCGATGCATCGATGTTTCTTAAACATATTCCGATATATTGGGAATACATCGATGGTTTCTAGAAACAGGTAAACTAACAATTCTGACAGTGTATCGCTAGAATTTAATTGTTTATTATTCGCTTCACAATCCGCTATAACTTGTTGCTGCTAAAAGACTTAAATTTGAACTAATTGCGATTTCGTGCTACAAATTGTGCTCGTTAACATGCGTGCTTTATAAATTGAGAGGAAAAGAGTTACGGAAGTAAGTGGAAAAATTAGATTTCGGGAAACAGCAAATTTTATGCGATATTATCTAATTGAAGTAGCGTGCGACGGAAATCGTAATCTTGTCCGGTACGCTCGGTCGCACGCATCTCTCAAGGAACGTAAAGTTAGCCACAATGTTTTCGCCATTTCTTCCCCCAGCAATTAGCACGAATTCTTGAATAGTCAGAATACCATCAGGTTTCGCATCTTATCAAGAAATCTGTTCACAATCTCCAACATCTAACACCAATTTTATTCACTCGTCATTTTTGAGAGCCACTGTCTTTCTTTCTGTTAGAAGATATAGGTTAAAATAACAAAAAGCGAATAGCAGATTGATACACCTTTACCGTTAAAAATAAATTATGATAGTTTGAATTCAGAAGATACTGCTGCTGCAAGGCTTATGCAGATGAGATTCACTTTCGGTTTACATTAGTCAGTTATCAAACCTAACATGTATACTTTTCATACTATATATCTTTTATTCAATTATGAACAATTATCCATTATATAAAATGTTTCATATATGTTTTAGAAAGTACTCAAAATACTGTTGTTTTCACTTTTTGAGTGGGAGTGTTAGAAGTTATGGTTTAAAATAACAAAAAGCGAATAACAGATTATCTTATACTTTTGAATCTTAAAACTCAAGCATATAGAGTGTGGTTCGAGATTGGATGATCTGTTTAGTTGTTTGTTTATAAAATACAATAGTCAGTCGCAATTCTGTCTTGATACAATAAAGATCGTTCTAAAATCATCTATAATTTCTGTACTTTTTCTTTAAAATAAACTCTAATCCTGCGATACTTTCAAGAGAACATGACTAATGTTGTCAATTTCAGACTCTAAATTAATTTGTATTGAGTAGAAGGGCTGTGGTATTTTGGATTGCTGTGCTTTCTGGGCGCTCATCAGTTGTCGCTTTCGCGGAACGTCCCTGTTGCCAAACAGAGAGTTTAATATTGACAAAGGGTTAACGAGACTCGTGCGGTAACGCATCTAACCGAAACGAGAGCATCGTATGTGGTATGCGTTTCGGTATGCATGCGTGGGTGCAGCACTGCTTGTGTTGGGTGGGATTCACCTCTTTGTTCGATCGGTTTCGTTCCTTTTGTTCAGTCAATGTTTCTGGCTGGTGCTAGTCTCTTTATAGTACACAACTGATTTTAACCGTCGAGTCTACCAATGTTGGACGATGCGATGGTGATCCGATAAACGGATAGATATCCGTCCGTCCACCTCCTCCACTATAATTAACGCTGACCTCCTCCCGACCTACGGGCAATTTTAGTGACGAACCAACGGACGAACCAACGGACGAACGAATGGACGATCATAATAATCGCCGGTAAATCTTTCTGCTTGTCAATCAGCCGACTGACACCGATGGTGGGCTGCCTGCCGGCCTGGTGCTTTGCGTGCCGCGAACACTGAGCACGCCAACTATACCAATGCTCACCCCATTAGGCAGATACACTCTTTTACTTCCTTCTACTCTTTACATCCTTTCATATACTACACTACACTATATTACACTACACTTGCTTGGTACTTACGACACGAACAAGAGTGGGATATCTTTACTGGACATTCCACTTCGGAGATATAGATATATGGTGTACCTCTTGGTTTACCTATTTCTTTACCTTTATTCAGATGTTTGCTTTTTTCACTGGATGCATTTCGCCAACTTATTTTATGCACTTCTCTGGATCGCAGTCTTTTAATAATTATGCGCGATCTAGAACTATAGAGTTCTATCTATAGTGATGGGATATTGAAAAAAATCGATCGATATATCGAATAAAAATATCGATATTTTCGATTTTTTTTTATTTTTACTAGCAGACCAACACGTGGAGATTTCTATGAATTTAAAACGACTTCAAATAATTTCAGTGATTTCTAAGGTTTTTGTGAAATTTTTAAGGAATTTCAAGACGTTTCTAGGAATTTTTAGAGATTTTCATAAATTTTAACGTGGATTTCAAAAGGTTTCCAGGATTTTAAATCTTGTCGTAGAATTTCGAAATTTTGAAAATTTTTTCATAATCTTAAAGGATTTTAAATTTTATCATGTAATTTCCAGAAATTCTAAAAGAATTCAAGAGATTTCAATGATTTTTTAAAAAGATTTTGTAGAATTTACAAGGAATTCGAAGGTAGGGGGGGAGAGGTAGGCAGGGCACAGAGGTTCGCTTCAATAAAATTGTATTTTGTGGTGGGATCTCTTCGCAATGGCCGTAATTACATTCATTAGTGTCTACTTATAGCTTATAAGAAACTATATACTTCTCATTTGTTTATAAGTACTTTCGTTACCGAAATGTTCGATGTATTAAATGTAGGTTAGCATTGTTTATGAATTGACCTATGCAAATTGCGACTATGAATTTTATATTCTCACTGTTGATCAAATATTTTTATTTATTTAAATAGTTTTTATTTTAAATGGTGCACATGCATCATGATGCGTGTACTGTAGTATAGACGAGGAAGACAAATATATTATTTGTTTGAATTGTTCTTAGAGATTATATAAAAGTTCTTTAATTTTTTCCTCATTTCTTTTTTTATTAACAAAATACGTTTAATAGTAAAAATTTATATTTTATATATGAATTACATATGCGGGGTCACAGAAGTCCGCAATTTGTACACCAAATTTCAATTAAAAGTACGTGTTATTTATAATTATATCACCGAAAGAACGTTAAGCGGTCCTCTGTGCCCTGCTCTCCCCTTTCTGTAAAGTTTTAAGAGTTTTCAAGAGAGTTTTTTAGTTTTAAAAATAATATTAAATTTCTAAGGATTTCATGGAGTTTGATGAAATTTCTGATTAATTTAAAAGATTTAAAATTTTAGGAAACTTCAAGAGGAAACTTCAAAGAGTCATTTTAAGAGATTTCTGCAAATTTTAACATGGATTTAAAGAGATAAATGATTTTTAATGTTTTTGTGAATTTTTAAGGATTTTCAAGAGATTTTTAGCATTTTAAGATTTTTTTAACGAATTTTAAAGAATTTCGAATGTTTTCGTGAATTTTTATAGGACAAGGGCAAACAAACACGCGTGCGATTATTTTCTTTTTTTTTCCTACAACTATAGGGGTCATTCAAAAGCCAATCAGGTTTACAAGAACAATGTAATAAATGAAATAAATAATTGATTATATGATTTAGAAACACATTTTTATTCAAATTTCTTTATTAAAATATCAAAATATATACATAAAATAGTAATATTTTATTACTACTTTGAATACTATTTCTATCCCTTTGCAAAAGGGATAGAAAAAGATTACGTGAATAGACGGAGAATAAAGAAAGATTAGCGTGGATAGATGGAGGATAGAGAATTAGATAGATTGGCGAAGATAGATGAAGCATAGAGAAAGTTAGAAATATTGAGATTGAAAAAGTAGATTAAAGTAGATAGAATTAGATTGGCATAGATTTTAGAATTGATTGATTTGGATTGATTTTACCTTTCTATTTCAATCCTGAAGATTGAAAAAGGTCAAATACATAGACTTTCTTTCTATCTTTTTACTTCCAACAGGGAATATATAGTATTGTGCAGTCCCGTAAAATGCGTTTTATAGAAGTTTCACTGAATAATCTACGATCTAAGATTTCGTTAATTTGAAATTCGTTTTATGGTCATAGATGCTGAGAGTGATGACGATGTTGACGCAGTTGATCACTGTGGTTCTGTAGCAACTGTTGTTGCTGCCAGGTCAGCAGATGGACAGAACTGACCCATGCTTTCAGGGGAACAATAAAGCTCATACATTGTACCTACTCGAGTCTATTGTTATCGTTATATGACTCGCATCGCATCCCGATCCAATTGAGATTCGACGTGGACAATCGCTCCAGCAGATTGTCCAGTTAAGAAACACGTGCAGCAGCCTTGGTCAGCATTTCAAACTAATATTTACAGTTTTCCCTTTTTGGTGTCTGTTTTCCTTTATTTTTCAATATGATGCGCATCTTCCTTTGTTGTCTAAGGAAAGCAGAAAATATCAATTGAATAGTTACAGTTTTGAAAAGTCGGGAAAAATTTTATTTGGATCGTTTGTCTACCGAAAAAACTCTATGGTTGTGACATCAACCACAGAAATAGTAAAATATGGTGACAACTGTACTATTAAGAAATAGTTGTGGCTACTATTTAATAACAATTGCCACATAGTTATGGTTATTGTCACATAATAGTTGTATTTGCGGCAACCATAATCGTGTTTATGGAAACCATAAATTGTAGTTTTACTATATTTTACTATTTCCCTAGTTGTGTATGTGAGGTCAAGATATGACCGTAAATCAAATTTTTTAAATCAATTATAGAGATTCTTTGTTCTTTTCGATAAAATTAAAACTTGTATATAAAAAGTAGTTACCGCTATATAACTTATATTATATCTTTGCTACAGAATGCTATAAAAATGATAATTGAAATCTAGATATAATGAATTAAAAGTTTTTTTGTCCACAAAAGGGTATCTTATGCTAATTAAACATTCTGTACTGAATTGAAATGATTCACGTAATTATTATACATACATATATGTGTATACAATCTCATCTATTCATGTATACATATGTATACAATAAATTATTCTTTCGGCATTCCGTTTTTGTCTACCAATACATTAAAAGCATCCTTAAGACAATTAATAAAGTGCACCGAAGTATGAAATATAAAAAGAAACTTAATTTACTGGGTAATAAACTCAGTCCCATTTTGGTGAACTTTTAATTAGTAATTTGTAGCCATTACGTTTTTTTCTCACATTGTGTGTCGCCGGTGGCAGGAATATACTGGAATGTATAACAGACATAAAGATGGCATCCGCTGATCAAATAAGGAGTAGAGTAACAGGGTAACCGTGGAAAAAAGGGCTTAACGTTTAAAGAAGGGAGAACCACTGGTCAGAACACATGTATGTCTCCGTATATGGGAATACATTGTGAGCTCGCCACGTGAGTACAATATATTGCTGAAGCTGGCCCATGTGGGGATGAAAGTTCGAACGTACTTGGTATATAATATATCTACATATATGAAACTAAATGTTTCTCTGTGTAAGTGTACGTGTGTGTTCCGAGTAGACTTCCACATCCTTGAGGCTTTCGAAACCAAATTTTGCATCAGAAATAAATCTCATATTAAATTCGTTATAAATTTGTTCTGCGGATTTTTTAAAGATATTTTGAACTGAAGTTCCGAAAACCGCTTAGGGACCATCCATAAATTCCGTAACACTTTTTTTCGAAAATTTTGTACCCCCCCGTCTCTCTCTCTCTTTCTCTCTCCCTTCCCTATGTAGTAGATAACAAACTAGTTTACACTCGAATTTTCTCTCCCTCTCCCTATGTAAAAAGTTCTCTCAACCTCCGCGCCATTCAAAACCTGTTATGTAAATTATGGATGGCCCTTTAACTATGATTTTTAAATCTCTGTATAATTTCGTATTTTGATGTGCTAATTACGAATATCTTGGTGAAAATTGGCGCAAATGAAAAAATTTGTTGATATTATTTTGAGAACAGTTAGTCTAAGGAAAAAAATTTCAATGAAAAATTGTAGTTTAAAAAAATTTATTCTTTTATTTATCATAGAGGTACTCACAACCCTCTATTTAAAAAATTTTTTTCAGGTAGTATTACCATTTTTTCCAATGAGAGATGTCACATTGTGACTGGTCGGAAGTTTATCTCGACAGGTATTGGTTTGAGAGAAAAATGTTTCAGATAAAAATTGTAGCTCGTAAAAAGTACATCTTGTATATTGTGTATATTTTTCCTGAAGAACCATTATTTTTCAAGAAAAAAAGAAAATGATTGATCAACACATGTCTTTTCTCAAAAATAATATTTTTGCGAATAAAAAGAAAATTTTAAGGAAAAAATTGAAAAAATTAAAAATTTTAAAATAAATTAAATTAACTTGTATTTTTTAATTTTTTAAAATTTTTTATGGAATAAAAATGATGTATTTTCTAGCGCTGTTGTTGGTAATCAGTAACTCAAAATACGTAAATATTATACCTGGCCTCAATTTTTAAAAGTATTTTTTTAATCCAATTAGACTCAGCACATTTCTTATTTTTAGTCAAAACGAGACTAAGAAATGCCTAAATCTAGCGTTAAATCTAAAGACAGGTTTTAAACTGAAAAAAAAACTAGACTTTTTTTCTATTTTAAAATCTTTTTTATTTGTGTAAAATCCTGAAAAAAGCTTCAGAATCCTTTCTAATTTCTTATAGTTCCTTAAAACCATTAAATATTTTTTGCAATTGTTTAACATATGTTGAAATACCTTACACTCAAAAAACGCCTTGTTAAGTTAACCAGATGCTAACTATTTTTTTCTGGTTACAGAAACCAGAATTCTGGTTGATTTAATCATAGTATTCTAGTTGTTTTAACTAGAAATTCTTATTAAAATAACCAGAAAAAAATAGTTAGGGTATATTTAACCATAATTAAGTAAGCGTTTTTTGAGAAAGAGTTCTTAAATCTCTTAAAATCTTTTGTCATTTTTTTAAAACACTTGAACCTCTTGAAATCTCTTGAATTAACTTTGAATACCTTTGAATAATTAAAAATATTTCGAAACCCCTTGAAATGCATTAAAATTAATTAAAACCCCTTGATAATACTTAAACTGTTTTGAATACATTTGAAATCCCATGCAATATCTAAGTCATTTGAAATATTAAAAATAACTTTTTAGTGTCTTAACAGATGATTTTTGGCAAAGTTGAGAGTAAGTTTAACTTAAAAATAATCAAATAAAATAATGAACAAAAACAAAAATATTAAATAATAATATAAAAGAAAGTAAAATTTGCACATATGATAGTTTTATGTCATTGTTGTAAATTCTTTACGATTTTTTTCAAAATTCAATGGATTATTGAATTTTCAACACTTTAGGGTACTTTAAAAGTTGTGCGCTATCTCCAACCTTTTTTTTAAATTTAAAAAAATTAGGAAAATTTGTTTTCATAAAATGACACAAAATGAGGGGGTGAGACTTTAAAAAGTCGAAAAACTAATGTTTTCGTACCGTCTTAATATATATGTATATATGCGTGTGTGTATTTACTATTTTTTGAGTGTATGGTACTAATAAATAAGTACCAGTACACAAATATGCAAGTGCTCGTTACTGCAGAAGGGTGAGGGAGATGGATCCGAAGAAAAGGCTCGGACGAGGGGTTGCACTGACCCCTGTTCGCTCGTTGTTAATATTTAGGGTAACTCCGCGCCCCGGAACAATGAAGGATCCCTGAACGAGCAGCGGGGGGAGTGTTGAACGCTAACCTGTTTCAGTTTTGGCTACATAGATGCCGACCCCGGAGAATATCTCCACCCCCATTCAGTGTGGCATTCGCCTTCCTCGGGGTTATGATTAATGGATCGAGCGCGTATTAGCACCCACTTGCCGCACCCTCGGTTGAACCGTGGCGCGATTTACATTCTGAATTTAATAATAATCCTCTCCAGGCTCCGATTGACTCGAGGCCCGCATTTTAGGGGAGAGAGCTCAAAGCCTTACGTGTGACTTTTTGTAACTTAATACCTTCAGTCTACATTACTGACTTTTTAGAATCAGATTTATAGTATCTTGAGATGATGACTAAGCGTTTAATCAGTTTATTGACCTCACACACATATATGCAACATATATAGCCAACTTAGTTGTGACTCATTAATTCATTATTAAGAACTTAATTATGACTTGTTTAAGTCATTTTTGAGAATTAAGTATTCGTTGTGACTTCGTCCCCAAGATTAAATTTATTGAAACCTCAACCACTAGGAGAACCAATTAATAATTATTGCCAGAGTATAGAAACCATCCTTAATTGGAACTCAACCACCAGAAGAACTAATCATTAATTATTCCGGGATGTACAGAAATCATCCTTAATTGGAACTCCAATCCATTGGATAAACAAAAATCAATAATTTACTGTAAGCACCAATCCAAGTTTCATATTTATTTGATTTCTCCCCGAAACCTTAACTTAACCAAAGCGTTATTGTTTAAGGTAGACGTGAGGTTCTCAAAAGAGGCTTTCAAGGGACTCCCACAATAATCAATTCTTTACATATTTCCTTTTCTTAGACTCACACTTCTAAAGAGATTTGCATAAACACAACCATTTTAACCCATTTAGTTGTCTCATTGATATCCTCATCCCGAATTAACTTTCAATTGAAGCTTAATCAAAAGTAGGAATTTAGAGAAAATATAAAGTATAAATATAAAATATAAATTCATAGTTTCTCATGACATAACAATAGGTAAGGTTTATGATTAAATTATGAATTATGATGTTTCTCTAGGTGCATTTGGTGCAATTGGAGAAATTTAGTTTTACTATGGATTTTTCTACTTAGGCCATTTTAATCAAACAGTTCATATAATAAATAAGAGGTCGTGTAATCTCAATGAAAAATTTTTCACACATTAATTTTCGACACACACACACACACACACACACATATATATATATATATATTCATACGTAATCCCCGATGTTTATTCAGAAGGGATTTTCTCTACCCTTCCCTCCCAGAAAAAGGAAATAGCGACATTGACCAATGACTCTAATCCGATTTGTAAACACAAAACACGTTTCAAAGAAAAATGATGTCGTTTTTTTACTTCAACAGCCAAGATCTGCAAGAAACGATAAAAGATAAGCATAAAACGAATCTGTAAAGAAGGAGGTATCGCTGAAAGTGTTTGTGACACTAGCATATTCTGGGCACTCCATTTCGCCAAACCAAACCTCTCCCTCGTCGAGCTCCAGTTCAATATAATACCCTGTAATACCCCAGGGAAGCGATTCTCCACGGATCCGTTGCCTCCGTTGGTAAAGAAGGGTTTCTCTAACCCCCTTCTCCCAAACTTCTCTCCTAGATTTACCCTCATAAAATAACGCGCGAATACGTTTTGACAATTCTATTACGATTATTTCGTCGCGCTGGCAGCTGCTACTCGCATACTGGTGATAAACTCCTTTACTTGAGAAATGAACCCATTGGGACTGGAAAAAACTATTCGTACTGTTCAATATTGTACTCAATTTTTTGTTTTCTTAACTCGTTTAAGAGTAATAGAATTTTTTGGAAAAGTAGCTCCATTTCTCTAAAAGAAATATTTTTCGTTATTTATTTTAGTTTTTATTGCTCTTCTCTTGGTTTATTATTCTAATTGATTTATGATAGAAATATTGTGGAAATTTGTGACGTTAAATGCCCCTCTGTGAGATTTTGTTATTAAGTTGACGCAGACAACATTTCTAGCAATTTATTCTACATATAATACTGTGTTTATGTCCTGTGTGGAAGGAAGCTCTTATAATGGACTTAAGGCGTTGTGTAGGGTGCCAGCATTATCATGTAAATCTGAGCATATTCCCAAATGGCATTGATCGGAATAAAGTATCCCCCCTGACATTACAAATTGATGTTACTGTTATTCTGAGAATAGACTCAAACATCCTCCATGTTCATCATATATATATATATATATATATATATATATATA
>UCOH01011282.1:0-19354 GCA_900474275.1 Synergus japonicus
ATATATATATATATAATATATATATTATAAATAAATATGTAATAAAGATGCTAAAATATATTTTATAAGGAAATGGCAAAACTTTTGAAAACGTTTCCTAAAAGTTGTGATTCACGTTAATTATACTTCCTGTGGAGCGTTGTTCAAGATTCAAATCCGATAAGTTAAGATTATACATGATTTTCTGAAAAGCGTAATTTCTGGATAATTGTAAAATTGAATCTAACATAGAGGGAAGAGATTAAATCTCTCAAGATAGTTATTCTGAGTGCGAACTCAAGATCTTAACATAAAGGCAGTTATGGAGGCTGTTTTCATACATGTCAGATAATCTTTAATACAATCTAAAATCGTACGTAGGCCAACGCGCTTTCTGCATTTTCAATCCAGAGATTGGTTTCCGCTTGAATGTAAACATTCTTTGTTAAATTTGTTATAGTCAGAAATTAAATCGTACTTTCGAATGCGGAATAATTTATTCAGAACCCTGGTGATGAAACACTTTTCAGCTTTAAAATGAAAATAAAATAGAATAAACACGAAAAATAAACAGGCATTTGCTATACATATATAATTTTAAATTGGTCAGCAATGGGTGCTTGAAATACCACATGACAATATATATCATGAGTCATGGTCTGAGAAGTAACATGAGTAAAGCTAGTTGATTTTAAGATTTAAGGTCTATGATGGCAATGCAGGATAAATGATACTACAAGGTGTGGCGAACAGGTCGACCAGTTTGTAAATTTCTTTTCGAAACATCGTAGGACCCGAAAGAAACTTTTACTCAACATTTAATTATGATTTATGATTCGTTCGACGTTCAAGCAATATTACATTACTTTTTCAATATCCTCCATTTCTTCTTTTCAATTTTTCCTTGAGAAGAATTTATTGTAAGATAAACTACATTCGCAAATCAATTCGAGAATTTCCTTTGATGATTTCAAACGAAAGCTGGACACAAAAAATGTATTCCAATTCCTTTTGCATTCTTTTGTCAAGATTTGGAAGCACTCTAATACATACTTGATTTTAAAACCTTCATCGTCTGAATAAAAATGTTTCTATCAAGAACGATTTTAAGATGCCCTTTTTCATTACAATTGCCTTCTTCTCAAATAAATTCAGCCCACGATTATCCCAAAGATAACTTTATCTTACACTTAACTTAGGAAACATGCTTTCAACACGTAAAATCAATTGAGGGTCCATTTGAAAATCGTTCTTTCCCATTTTTCTTTCCTCTTAATGAATTCCTGGGTGTCAGGATAACAAAGGTTTAATCGTATATCAGATTGTCGCACTTTATCGGCAAGATCAGAGGGACTGGCAACAACTGCAGGTTCTAGGATCGACATTTGCGGCCTATAAGCAAAGTTCGAACCCCTTTTTGCTCCAACAGGCTGTCTCCCTGTCGTAAAAGTCGAGTATTGGATATGAGTACGATGTTTTTGATCTGTGTGAGTCTAGGTCCACTTGTGTGAGCATGTGAGTGCATACTCGTTGCCAGATCGTGGGTGTCGGTCCCACGCGTCTAGGTGGGGCCCACACTCCTGGACCCAGCTTCTCTCATCTCTCGTGGACCCAGTCATTACATATATGGAAGGTACAGTCTACCAAACCTGATGCATACGACTCTTGGTTCAATGAGCTCATGAGAAAAACATCTTTCCAAGACTCTTACCCCGCATTTTGTCAACAAGAATATACGATTTTTATTTTTTACTTTCCTTACACTCTGGAAAACATATCGGATTAATTTATGCGAAATCTAGATGCTTCATGAAAAAATGTCTAACTCTAATCTAAAGGATCGGGACATGTTTAGCAGAAATTTGCATCACTCTGATAGATTCTACTTTATCAAAAGGAGTGATAGATGAAGGAGAATGCAATCTGAGTTCCTGTGATAGGGATCTAAATTTTTATAGAATGGGAAGAATGAAATATTGCCAAGTGCAAAAACTCTGGAGTTCTCTGGACCACCAAAAATGAGGGGCTTAATCTTCAAGGACGACCTTGCACCTGAACCCTAGCGAGCCAGGGAGCCATCCTGGTCTGATTCACGCCAGCAGATCTGCAGGTAAGATTATTCATGCAGTTCGTTTCGAAAGCCTAAAGAAGAATCTCGATACGACTTTAATAAATAAGAGGCGCAGTACCGCTGAATTTGCTGAATCCTCTGACTCTGGGTGAGTCGGATCTTGAGCGAGCGTTCATAAGACCACAGGATGAAAATCCAGGAGGGCCAACTTGGCTCAGCTACCTTGTTGTAAATCTTGCAACCGATCGTCGATGTACGAGACTCGATCTTCGTAAATCTATCCTTAGGGAGATCGATCTACGAGTCTTCATTGAAGATCAGAGGCTCGATCCGACTCGAATTTCCGGTTTCCATTGTGCACACTTCCACTCTCATCTCTTTTGTATCATCTGTCTATGTCCCTCTTTCTTTCAATTCGATGTTCCTTCTTTCTCGGCAGTTTCTTTCCTTTTATCCTTTTAGACCCAGCGATTCTAGAGACTAGATTGTAAGCGAGACGTCCTTCTTGTATCAAGTTGTAAGTTGTACTTTTAGAGACGTGGGCGCACCCTGATTTTTGCATTAGGATAGAGGAGAGCTTTTTACAGTTGGCATACCAGATTTGGTTAAAATATAAATCAAATCACAGTTGACATGTTGTTTATATGTTGGCATCATGAAAATATTAAAATTTGATTAGTTTTCACATATGCAATTAATTATAGAGGAAGGAGCTAACTATAATCTATTTTGACCTTTATCTATTTATAACTTATAAAATAATTTTTGTATGAAAAACCATAAATATGGAAAATGTTCACAATCAAAATATCTTTACAGTTACGTTAATCGCTTTTATTAGAGATTTTTTTTGGCTGACTTATTCCGACTTTTATTCAGGGACTAAATATTTAAATAACGTATAGTAGGACTAGAGGTGAAGGGGGAATTGTGTAACGTCTAGTAGGCTATCCACGTCATCCCTAGGAGTGGGGACAGGGAGACGTAAATTTCGGTAAGTGGTAGGGTCTTAAATATATAAAGAGCATGGATTTTTTTTTTAAGTCATACAAAAAGAATCACCGTGATAAAAGTTCTTTATCTACCTAAGTCACCGACAATGAAGATATTCATCTTTTTTCTTTTCGCAGCTCTAGTTGCTGCTTCGATTGCCGCTGGAACACCAGGTATTTTAAATATTATTATATAAAATTCTTTTCAATTTAATACACTCTAGTTAATTAATGATATTGATCAGACTTTTTCTATAAAATATACAGAAAAAAAAAATATAATATATAAATATCATAGTATTATATATATATAATTCTAAATTCTAAATTCTATCTGAAATTAGTCATTACTAAGCATTTTCTATTTTTAATATTTTAGATGAAATCTGCAAGAATTGGAGACGTAAGTAAAATATAAGTCAGTTCATAATCATATTGGTTGGTTAGCCCAAATAATTATTTTATTTTTTTTCATTTAAAAAAGCAATTTTAGTAACGAAAAATTAATTTATAATGTATAAAATTCGTTGAACCAATTAAATATCCCTAATTTAATTTTTTTTAGCTCTTTATCTTCAGGGAAACGCGTGTAGGCCTAAAGAAAAGTTTCACAGTGAATGCAACCATTGTACGTGTTTAGATAATGGAAAAAATGCAGCCTGTTCTATATTGTCATGTGAACCTTTCAGAAACTATTGCAAGACGATAAATAAAAATATTTTTTAGACACATTCATTAACGTAAAATCAATGTTTATGTAACAAAATGATATATAATAAAATATTTTAAGCTATCACGTTATTCTTATATTTCAGTTTCACCTTTCAACTCTATTTTAAAATTAATTATTCCAAGAAACATTCTAAGAAATATATTTGGTTGGGAATATTTTTGAATAAAAGCTTCTTATAATAATGACATTTCAACTAATCTAATATTTTTCCATTCAATATTTATCTAGTATATAATAATATACTCAAGATCTACAATTATTACTGGGCAATGAGGGTTTTTTATTTCTTAATGTAAAAATTTATACCCGAAACAATGTATCAACATCAACAATTTTGAGGTTCGTAAATAATGTAATTTAAACATAACTCGCAAGGTCTTTAAATTTTTATTGTGTTGGTTCTGCTATCTTCTGTAGTTACAGGAAAAAACATACGCAAAAAACAATATAAAGTTTAGAGAAAAAATCATATTCTGTTGGCATATTCTCATCACACTTCGCGCTCGGCTTTGTTTAACAATATTTTTCACGATTAAAACGAAAACTACTCATCTTTTTAAAATTATTTTTTAATTAAATAAACTCTATTTAATTAACTATATTGATAAGACTTTTTCCGTAAAATATAGAGAAAAATATCAAAAACTCCACTTTCACAACTAACAGATTTTAATAGCTTTTTTTTTTTTTTTTTGAAACTTCAATATAAATTCTATCTAAAATTAGTTAATAGTTATTTTCTGTTTTTATTATTTCAATCTGAAAGAACTGGGGACGTAAGTAAAATATTCGCCAGTTCATAATTTACTGGTTGGTTAGTCCAAATAATCATTTTATTTATTGTTTCATTAAAGAAATTATCTTTCCTCTCCAAATTAATTTAAAATGTGTGAAATACGGCAAACTAATTAATTATACATTATTTAATTTCCTGCAGCTCGTTTCAAACTTGGAAACTCATTTGTGCCTGGGGCAGAATTTTTCAGTGAATGCAATCAGCTTGTGATAAAATGAATGGGATGTGATGGTTATTTAAAAAAAATTTGTGGACAGGACTAAGTATCAGATCTGGAACCTGATAAATGGAAATATTTTCTAGACATGTTTATTAACGTAAAATCCACGTCTAGTAACCAAATGATATAACACTGTATTAAAATTCTTTGAAAATAATTTCATGCTATTCTTTAATTAATCTAAATTATATTGTTGGAATTTCAAGGATTATTGCGATATCTAAAAGTTGTATTAAAGAAAGAGAGGCTCGTTGCATCTTCTACAACTCATATGAAACAGGTCTAAAGGCCATTCAGTAAGTATAAAAATTTTCAAAAAAATCTCATTTTTATGTACAAATGATAAGGAAACAAATAAACCATTCATATTGCACACATTTTTCAAATAAAGACATGTACTATAAGAAAGAAGGTAAATTTCGGTAATGTCCGTGGTATAAAATATTACTGCGTCACAGTACATAATTATCTTTTGGTTCATTACTATTCTTATCACATCATTACCACATATTTTATCTACGTCAATGAAAATTAAGTATTTTATGACGAATCAAATAAAAATTAAAGAAATAATGATTTCAAATATTATTTTTCGTATTTTTCCAGTTTACATCTAAATATTAAAGGAATATTTCATCAAAAATTATAACTTAGATCAATAGAAAATTTCATAAATACACCTCATAATATTTTACAATTTTAGTTTATCAATTAGCATTTAGTTTTTAAAAAATAATACATTTTTTTAAATCGAAAAATACCAAGTCTTGAGTCAATAAAAATTAATTCTAACTATGTGATTACGTTTGTCAAACCGCGATTTTATTTGACAATTGAATTTACATAAACTAATCGACGAAAGAAATTACCTGTTTCTTCTTATCTATATATAGAATAGATAAGAAGGAATAATAATGTATTTATTTACTTACTATGCTAATAACTAGTTAAATTTTCTTGCATTTTTTATGAGGCTTATCGAAAAGAAGTATCAAATCACATTTAGTGTGAATAATTGTTAATTTTAATACATTATAATTCCACCTGAAATACTAAAATGTGGCCTTGAACTATTTTATAAAATTCTGATTGGTTCAATTGGTTGATATTTGTATATTTCACATTACATTAGATTTTATAGAAGCAACGCCCTCTTTTTCAGTATATAAAGATCATGGATTACTGTATAAACTCATACCAAACACAACTTTCTGATAAAGACTATTTATCTAACTAAATCAACAACAATGAAGGTTTTCATCGTTTTTCTTTTCGCAACCGTATTTGCTGTCTTCGTCGCTGCAGTACCAGGTACGTTTTATAAAACTTAAACTTTATATATTAAATATTAAAAACAGACTACATATTTTCAAATATTATAGGAATTTGCATTCTCATCCGTATAATTTTAATTATATTATATTTAATATACTGCAAAAAAATCAAGTTATTGTTTTAAATACATTCTTCAAATTTCCGCAAGATATTTTAAACAGTTATATAATTATATTTGAATAAGAATATGAAAATATAATTGAAT
Source organism: Synergus japonicus (assembly GCA_900474275.1). Lineage (NCBI taxonomy): Eukaryota > Metazoa > Arthropoda > Insecta > Hymenoptera > Cynipidae > Synergus > Synergus japonicus. Next base: position 6,332 of record UCOH01011282.1, read on the forward strand.
TAATTGTTTCTTTTACTGATTACTAACTTTTTTTTTGTTGTTTCAGAGAATATCTGTGAGAATTGGGGAAGTAAGTAAATCTCTTTAGCCTAACCAAAAGTATCTTTATTGCATTATTATTGTTTGAATCAGTGAAAAAAATTTCTAATATTGCTTTCAGCCCTTTACAAAGCGGGAGATAACTCATGTGAGCCTGAAAAATCATTCTTCAGTGAATGTAACTCCTGTAAGTGCTCTAAGGATGGATCAAATGCCACCTGCACTCAGATGGAATGTAGTGATCTTAAGGAGAAGTGCAGGACCATATTCAAAAAAACTGTTTGCAAAAACTTCGAACGTAAGTAAAACAATAATCTAATTAAACTCTATAATACTAATTCCAAAGAAGATGGTTTTGCTTCTCCAAACATCTTTATAAGTTGTTTGAATAATGTTAATCAATTAATTGAGTCAACTCGTGCTTCTTTTTTTAAGTAAAATTGGAAAGACATTTGCAATTAAACGGATGTGTAATTCATTTTATTTCAGCTCTTTTTAAGGAAGGAGTTGACACTTGCGAGAACGGAAAAGCTTTCTACAGTGAATGCAACTCATGCAAATGCTCTAATGATGGAAAGTCTGCCGTTTGCACTAAAATGAGTTGCGAAGGTCAGAGAGAAATTTGCAACTACAATAATTAATAATAAACAAAGAATTTGATCAAATGAAAAATACTACATTTTAGACTGAAACTTGTTTTTTGTTTTACTCATCCTTCCTTTCTTTTAATATTTAATAGTGTGTGTTTAACAGGTTACGTGACCATTTATTTTAATTGAACTTTGTCATAAACTAATAACTTGAATGCATTTTTTATTCCTAATAGGCTTCGCTCTATTCCCATTACGTCAACCTAGCGTGGGAAATTCATTCAAGTAATTATAGTTTATGAGTAAGAGTGCACTTTAAAAAATTGGTCAGTGTTCACGTGACCAGTTTGAGGCATGCTCTTCATGCTTGCATCTTCAGTAGTAATAGCTTGTTTCATAGTTTGTTTGTATATTTGATTTATGTAACATTTTCTTATTATCTACTGTTCTATACTTATGTTAACAATTATTTTATCCTTGTAACACCAGAAGTAGAGAGAGAGTCAAAAAGAAGATGCGCAGATCTTTTGTGCATATGATCAAGGCTATCGAAAAAACCTACAGTCTAATGAAACCGTCATCAAAACTTTACTTATGTAGTTCACGTTTCATTGCAAGTGTTTAAAATAAAGTTTGAAGGTGACTTTTCCTTACGCGAGACTCTATTATTTATCTTTTCTATCAGAACTATGCAATAAGACTCTTTTATATTCATACAATTTGAAGAATTATACTTTTTCCAGTTAACTTGTTATCTTGAATAGAATAATGTTTTGTGGTTTTACCATTTACGCAACTCATTCGTGCAAGTCAATAAAAATATCCAGGAAAACTTCCTTTATGTGATAAATAATCGTGATAATGTAATGATAGTGATGACAATCATTATAAAAATAGATAAAAGTCTATTCAAACAACTGGTTACGTTTTTTGATGATTTTTTTTTTATTGGAGGTGGAAATCTTATGAGTACTTAAACTATCTTTTTCACTTGCATGCCAAGCAAATAAAATCTGTTCTCTGAGCAAGATACATAAAACTGAAAAATGAAAATCTTCGTTCTTCTCTTTTTGGCAGCATTAGTTGCAATCAGTGTTGCTGCACCTCAATCTCTGGCAGCAGGTAAGTCGTATCTGAGAAATATGAAATATTTTTTAAAAAGTACAAATTAAATAATGAATTTGTTGCTATTCTTTTAGAATAAAAATACTTACTAGACATTTTAATTACTAATGTCATATTGAATTATCGTTTCTTCGAATTCTTACACACTATTTTTTCTAAGACGTTTATTTTAATTTCAGAAGATGCAGCTTGGGGACGTAAGTAATAAATAATATTATTTATTAACATACCGTTTCATAAATTGTATTCAATACTTTTTTGAACAGTTTTATCTAACCAAATTGAGTTATTACTTATAGAAAAATGTAATTCACACTTACTAAAGAACATTTTTTTCTGCTTAGCACTCTATATTGATGGAACTCCTTGTCCAGCCAAATTCTTTAAAAGTGAATGTAATTCCTGTTTCTGCTTAGATAATGGAATTTCTGCTGGGTGCACTCTCATGGCATGTGAACAAATATAAATACATTTTAAATTAATACCTTCAAAAGAATTTTCATTATGGTATAGAAAATTGTATGAATAATTCTACAATTCTAATTCAAATACATGAATATAATAAATCACAGTTATCCTTCCTTGTGTATTTTTTATTTCTGGATTATTTCTGTCTATCAATTGATTGATGTATGTACATAGTTAATTAAACTGCTACCAGAGAATAGTGGTCATAAAATAGTAAAATTTGGTATTTTCAGAAAAAAACCGAAATAAATTTTTTTCCAACAATGAAAATCTTTATCGATTCCTTTTCCTCAGCCTTGGTTCCACTCAATGCTATTACACCATATTTTTCTCAAGAAAAATCAAGTAAATCTGCAATTAAATTAAATTATTGTTCAAACATTCAAAATAATAATGTTGTCATATAATATTTATACTTTCTTTTGTTTTGTCTGAATACCTATGTATAAAATATTCTCATAAAAAAAGAACAAATAATTATGGGCAGCTGACATTCAATTATGTTTTATAAATAGATTTTCGCAAAATAAGGTATTATTGCATCTCCCAGACGAGCTTGTTTTATTTCTTGAATAATTTCCAGACAAATGAAAATTGAGTATTGAAATGAACCTCTATTAGATATTCAGCTTAGGTATGTATTTTAATTCAATTTCGATTGATTTATGCATATTAACAACTTTTTTTTTTTAAATACTGACATTAAGGGCATGTATTACTTACGCGATCCCTACCTTACCGACATTTTTTTCTCTGTAACGCTACATCTACATTTACAAAGATATCAAATTGAAAGTTTATAAAATTAAAGAAAATATGCTAATGTACGTTTGTCTGGTCTTAAATTTTTGTAAAAATAAAAAAAAATTTGTTGAACAATTTTTTTATCTAAAATGTCAATATTTAGGACCAGACAAACGTACCTTAAGGCTTTAGCTTCAAATATAGATATTTTCAATGTGGTATCTCAATAAATGTAGATGTAGCGTTACAGAGAAAAAAATGTCGGTAAGATAGGGATCGGGTAAGTAATACATGCCCTTACAGTTCATATTTTTTTTCTCGTTTTTGATCTTAATGTCAAATTCAGATGACAATTGAATATTCTGGAGACGTAAGTACATGACTCTTAAATTTTAAAAGAAATTAATAATTGCTCCATAATTTCATAAAAATTATTTGTCCTTTTTTCATATATGTGTATATATAGATATGAGTCAATATTAATATATATATATATATATATATAATCTTTTTATGTTTTGATGTCTATTTTCAGCTGCTTATACGACAGAAACTCTTTGTCCAGGAGAAATCTTCTATAGCGAATGTCATTCTTGACTTTGTATGGATGATGGTAAATCTGTTCTGTGTGCTTCCGAGTCCTGTGCAAATCTCAGGAGCTTATGTAAAAAAGAATACAAAGTAGTAAAAATGACTGAATAACGAAGACTTAATGCAAAAGATACCACTAGCAATATTTCCAATACTTACTTTTTCTTCGTTCTACAGTTTATATTATTCTGTACTTTTATATGTACTTACCCAGACTTTTCCGAAAAGGAATTTTCTAAGCTAAGATGCACGACTACCATATTTCACTCATTCCAATTTTCTTTGGACAACGGAAAAAAAATCAATTTCACGATCCCTCCTGGCATCTGCTATTAAGCACCCTTTTCTTTTCTTCCGCTTCAATAAGCTGCGCCACGCTCTCTTTAAAATCACCTCACCTTGTTAGCACGGCTAACCTGTAATCTGTACACATTACACATATTGTGGTCAGCTCGATATCGAAGAAGGCGGACCTTTTCCTCTTTGAGGTAGAAATATTTCATCCACTTTTCTCATTATCGCCTTTATGCTTAAGTTTTTTATTGTTCCCTTCGACAGCAGACTTGCTATCAACCGCTTAAAAAACTGCTTATATTCAATGGCTATTTGTTTACCGGATGAAAGGGAATTTATTAAAGTTACTCGCAAGCAACGATTTTTTTATACACTAGTTTTAAAGTATAATTTAAAACCCCACCTAATAAACCTCAACCCTCCCATTTATTAGTTATTTCAAATTAAAATAACATTGATATTAATAACAGAACTTATGTTGAAAACTTTTTATCTCTTTTGAACGTAAGGTGTAAGGTGTAAGGTATTTGTGTAAGAGCTGCCGATCAAGACTGGTAAGCATCAGCAATCGACAGTTGAGAATCTTCCAGAGTTTATATATATATATAAAATAAGACGATGCATCGTTCGCATTATGATTAATGTGACCGATCGATGTAACAGAGAACCAGTTGGGCCACTGGTGCCCTTCGGCTTCGTTCTGGAAGGTAGATTCATGAGAAGGAAGAAATCAAGACTTGGGCGCCAGTCTCTTTCTTGGCATCATTTAGTCACATACATTTCTTTATATTATGACCCCATATAACAGCACCTACCTACTATATTTTTAAATTTGCAAACCAACTATATAAATAAATAATCCAATTTAGTTTTAAATCCAAGTTGATTGTTGCTGATCAACTGTACTCAAGAAAGTGTTCTCTGAATATGTAAAACATCATCAAAAAGGGTACAAATGAAGAAAGAAAATAGAACTAATCCACTTAAGCAAAAACGTATAGAACTTAATTATCTCATTAGCTTTAATGACACAAGAGTGATAGATTAATATTCCAAAGATTCAAAAAGTTTCTCAATACAGAGAGATCTTTTAATTCTTGGAGGAATAATAGATTAAGTTCGCATAATTTCACAAATTAATTTAATCTCTTCATTCCTCTAAATTAAGTATCTACTCTCCGCCTTCCAATGAAAGATATCATTACCATTAAAATAATATATATGCTAATAAAATCTCAGTAAATTTTGCGAGGAAAATTCGGACAGGAATAAAATCTATTCTAGACATCAAACTCTCCAATAAATTAAGGTCAACCGGTTTTAGCATCATAGGTTCAATTCAGATCATTGAATTAGCCATCAGTGATTATTTATTTACCAATGCGCTACGATCGATAAATAAAAACACAATATTTCCATTTCGTTTTAAACAAAAAAGAGGAGAAAATTCATAAATTAGCTTCGATAGGGCAACGACTAATTGGATACACGTTAGGCAATGTCAGATTCTAGTTATGTTTGAGATACGCAACAGACGAGTATGAAAACGACTTCGGTAAACTCGTTTATATCGGAAACTTGTCTTCCACATAACTCGATGGTTCGACGTGCTCGAATAAATTTTCTTTTTCTCACTCACCTCCCTTTTTTTCAATGCACTTTATATTCGATATTTTATGAATACTGTACATTTCTTACTTTATTATTCTGCAGCATATTTCTACAAATCCCGGTAATAATTTTCTCATTTGGAATCCTTTTCTCTTTCAAATGAGGTTTACAATCACAAAACTTTGTCCTTCTTATTTTATTCAAATTTTTATGCGAGCATTATACTGCAATTCCTCCGTCGTTTTGAATTTCTTTTTCTCTCATGTAAAGTACTTCGACTCGTTTCAAGCGATTTCAAAAGAGTCTTATTCCTCTAAGGAGCTCCAGCAATTCTTTCTTATTGCATTTTCACTTATTTGCAGCAACATTTTTCATTTATTTATTTACATTTCGACCCTTATTCCGGGTCTGTTCGAGAGATTCACCATCTCATTCTCACTTTCTGGTACGATCTTCTTGAACACGTTTTGCGCAATGGTAAAGGACTCCTTTTATTTCATGCAGAGTCCTTGGTCATTCTTGCAGTCCGCTCGTTTGTTCGCATCATTAGAGTGCTCGCGTGCGGCAATTTGCCACGCCCAAGGTACAAGAATTCGCACCTTCGACCATTCCCAATGCACCAAAAAAATAGTGTGTATCTATAGAGTGTCCTTTCTTATCATTGGGGAGCCAAGGGCTGGTCTGCCGGCCTTGGTTAAACTTAAGATCTTCATTTCAAAGGCCCTTGAATAATTTACTAACCCAGCGAGTCCCCCGATGAGGCCCTTTTCCATCCGTGAAACGTCCTTGTGTCACGCGACCATTTTCGGTCGCAATCCTAAATGTTCTGGAATTTCTCTATTAATTGCTATCATTTTTCATTATTTCTATCATTTTATGTCATGGATGCCAGAGCAAATTTATTAACTATAGCGAGAATTAAATAAATGTGGCTATAAATATAAATCTTCTCACTGATTTATTAAATAATGCTTTGAATATACCTATGAGAGAGAAACTTCTCAAATAAACTTTGATAGAGACTTAGGTAAAATATTCTATCATATGTTTCAAAGATATCGAAAATATTGTTGTCAAAAACCTGACTATTTTTTTTCGACCCTATATCAAAGAAATGTTTCTTTGGCTAAAACAAACTTTTTTTCTGAATGAATCGAACGAGCTTTGAGGGAAATAAAAGTTGAAGTCGGACTCGTAATCGCCTTTCAAAGAGTATATGCTACAAAAACTGACGAAGATATATATACATATATCGCTTCTTAATTAATATGTAAGCTTCATCTTGATGCAAGGGCATCTCACGATAAGGAACATGTCTCAATATTCGACTATCGTGCTCAAGATTGAATATTAATTCGGGTTCTTCGATTGACTCAACTCATCTACTTTACATTTATGTATGTAAATAAAAAAAGCATAGATATATTCTTGCATCACTCGTGTGAAAAATTTTTATGACAGCCTAGATCTGGTGCTGGTCAGCCTTCCGGGACATAACAATTTCTATTGTATTGTACATCTTCAATTACTATGGTATTCCTTCTCTAATATTCACAACGTTCTGCACATTCTAGGAATCACTTTGATGCGATTGTCAATAAAATACTAAGTAGGCATCTTTATTGGTGAAACCCAGCAGGAAGTCCGTTATAAGAAACACATCAGCTGCCTATATGGATTGTAAAAGCATACTCAACGCTTTGCTTCTGAACGTTAGCGTCTTTCTTGATTCGACACGCCGGGGACGCGTGGAATGACAGCCTTGACGGACCAAATGTGCGTTTATCTTCTTTATCCAAAGAGGCACTCCTCAATTCCGATTCTGATCTCAAATCTTCTCTCCGATCTTGAATAACAAGATGAACGAAACTTCCCGATGAAAGTGTCTACTTAGTGCGTGCACTTCATGCAGCGATATGTGTAAATCAGATGCTTAATTTCGTCATGGTACGTTAGTTACGGATGGCTGAACGAGCATGAAGAAAAGCGAATAAAATGACGAATATGTTGTGGAGAAAAAACAGCAGTCACTGCGATGAGGATGAAGAATCTCAGAGGAATGAGTTGGGCGTGGGTGGCAAAACTGGTAGATGAGAAATACAAACGTCGGGCATGACAGGGAGACCTTTCAGGCTGACCACGATGCGATACACCCGAATGCATGTAGGTACCGAACGTAGACTCGCACGCATGTCACGCATATCTACCGGCATACCCGTGGCATAAATTTTCGCGTTTTCGCGTCTACTCCATGCTACATTAACACCAACGAATGTCACGTCTGGTGTAAACGCGAATCTCTAGATGAGGTGTTGTCACAATGTCATGCTTGTCTTTCATTCTCGTTTACATAATTTATTGCGTCAACAACCTGTTTGTGAGAAGTTCGTCAAACAGTTTTATTTATTTATGATGTAAATTCCTTATATGTAATTGTTAGAGATCCTCTAGTAATTGTAAGCGCAAACGCGTCATTCTTCTGATATTAACAAAAAAATGTCGAAACTTCTGTGATTTTACACTAGATATCTCGCTTGAAGAGTTTATCATCGTATAATTATTTTCAAAATTTAAACTGATATCTGTATTTCCACATCCTCTGATTCAAGCGATATAATCTGTATTCTCCAAACGCGTAGTCCACTTTCTCCAATTCGGTACCAACACAATACGAAACCATAATTCTCAACACAAGGAGAACAGTACCTTATCTCGCCATCCCTCCATATAGCAGAATATAATTTGATACCAAATTCCAGGGATAAGATTACGTGATACGTGAAGACAATTAAGAGCCAACAATGTAGAGATTCCGAAGTCATTGGTTACCTGATATAGGACTTCGTATATTGAAGACAATCTAATTCTTTTTTCCAATTGGTAATTTGAAACAAACTAATCACATTTAATTCGATTTTGCGGAACAGAAAGAAGTCAATTCAATATGATCTAGGCAAAAAAATTTTATGCAAATGAACTATATAGTTTCTTTAGTAAAGTTTTATAAAATGCTTAATTTGTATTAAATATAAGGACGCGCCCTCAACCGAATATTACAGCCCGCGACAAGTATTGCATAACCTCGATTATAGGACGTGAGGCCTTTTACAATAACAAAAGTTCAAACGATTTTTAAAGAATCGATTTCAACATATTCATTTTAAATATATTAAATGTAACTGTATTTGTAAGGATTTAATGAAATGTAATGAGATTTAAAGAAATTTTAGGGCTTTTTTACATTTTCTAAGGATTGTATATAATTTTTAAGCACTTCATGGAATTTTATGAGATTTCCATAAAACGTTTCAAAATTCTATAAAATCTACAAAAAAAATCAGAAAAAATCTCATAAAATTATTACAAATCTCATTAAATTCATAAAATGCTTAACATTTGCAGACAGAATTTTACGTTAGATTGTAAAATTAATAGTTATATCTTACACGATTTAATGGAATTTAAAAATGTAAGTAAATTTGCAATTATACTTGTAGTAGTTTTTTTCCAATTATTAATATTATAATTAATTATAATAATTATAATTAATGATAATTATTAATTTTAGAACGTTCTTTGATTTGACTTAGAAAGTTTGTAAAAGTCTCTGTAACAGAGAATCAATTTGAATAATTTATAAGTTTAGGTTTGAATGACAACTCCAAACTGACCAAATAATAAAATTTAACGTTGGACTTCAAATTGTCATGTTTAGAGAATATTTAACCATCATCTCATAAATTAGAAACAAATTGTTTATACATATTTTCACTTAAAGTATCAATCTTTCACTGATACTACAATAAATATTCATTAAATAATCAGGGTGTCTAATGATCAGGGAATTGGGAATTTCCGGTTTTCTCCAGTCTTTTCCACTCCTTTTCAGGTCAAATTTTTTTTCCATAAAACAATTTATAGTTGCGTTTTGTGATTTTTGAAAAAAGATTTTTCTTTAATTTGATGAAGTAGAAATTCTTTACTAAAAAAGACATGCATATGAATTACCATTAGCTAATTTAATTAATGCGTAGTGCGCTAACCTTATTGGTCTATTAGTATGGAGCTATTATTTAATAATTTAATACTATTATTTAAATTGTCATTTCAGTTTCTATAAACGAAACACGCGCGCCTAATCTTGTATTGCAGGGAAAGAGTAGGAGATGTTAGTTTGTGTTTGTAAGAATGTTCGGTATGTTAATGGTGTTTTAATATAACAAATTAGTTTTGACCAATTCATAATCATAAAATAAAAGAAGAAATTTTCATAAAGACGCGAAATTACCTGACCAAGAAAGATGATCCAGGAATTATAAAACGTTAATGTAATTATAAAAAAAAAATATTTAGAAACAATCTTTAAATCATCTTTCGATTATGCAGGGGAAAAGTAAGAGATGTTAGTTTGTGTTTGTAAAAGTGATTGGTATGTTAATGACTAGTGCTTTTAATATAATAATTTACAACTAACAGATTCAAAATTATAAAATAAGAGGTGAAATTTTGTGAAATATGCGAAATTCCCAGAACAAGAAACATTTTCGGATAATTTTAGAACATTAATGAAATTTTTTTAAAGACGCAAAATTCCCTGACCAAGAAACTTTTTCTGGGAATCATAAAACGGTATTGAAATTACAAAATAAAAAAAAAATATATATTTAGAAACCATCTATAAACATTTTTTCTAGGAATCATAAAACTATAATGAAATTACAAAAAGAAATATTTAGAAAAAATATTTAAATCTTCTACAGACGAAACAAGTGCGCTCAAACTGACGCCTAATCTCGTAAAATAAAAATAAAAAGTATAAAATGTCGATTTTTCAATAAAATACAAAAAATTTTCGGAACTAATTGAAATTCTCGGTTTTTTATGGTTTCCATGTTCATTAGACACCCTGATCAATGGTTCTGCATTGAACACACACCTTTTGGGTTTTAAGATTTTCCTGCAGGCATGCCTGGCTTGATACATCCTGGAGATATATAATCCTTCTTGAAGTATTCTGAAAAATACTATGGCAAAGAGTGTTATTCGATTTCTCCAAATTCAGATAAACAAAAAGAAAAGCAAAAAACAATGGAACGATACTCACAGTTGTTACATTTCATTCATATAAGTACATAAAATCAATTAACAACAATAAAAATACTTCATAAAAAAGCAAACCTGCAGAGAAAATGAAATTCTTATGAAAAGAATTTCATAAAAAGAAAACAAAGGTAAAGAAATGAGAAAAATCAGCACAGTGACGTGGATAAAAAGCTGACAAGAACCATTTATTCGAAAATAAATGGCTAATGACAGAAAAGGACAAGTTTATATGTAGGGCTCTTCAGCAACAATCTCTTCTTTTTGTGGCATTTGCCAACGGAGAATTCGATTTACGCTCGAGTTCTTTCGCAGTGAACTCGAGAAATTTCCGCAATAACAAAAGCGATAATTGGCCAACCGGTTGAACCAAAAATCTAGGAAAAAGTATCTTTAGGTAAATGCAAAGATACTCAATCCTAATTCTACCTACTTAAAACTATAGATTCATACCAGAAAGAATTACCTGCCTATTCCTAGCTATATTTAAAAATTGAAAAAAAAAACAATCACACCAACACACACACTCCACGGTTCTCATTCATACCGCCCCGGTGCAAAAGAACCTAAACCTAGGGATTACGTCCCGGGACGTATCCGACACCTGAGCTTGAAAGGCCACGTTAGGGCACACACATACTAAGCTCGAACCCTGAAATCGTACACCGTTTTTTGAATGTTTTCATCATAATAAATTTTTGATTTTTGTAAAATTGAAATAAGAAGAGAGTGTCAAGCGATATAAAATAACAAATTTACTATTTAATTTTAATTAAATCAGCGGCAAAATTGAGCAATTTCTTTTCGTTTTTAGTCATTTCCTTACTTTTGGACTAAAAACTTGTACCTGTCGATTTATAACAATTCGTTTTAATACTTTAAATATAAATAAAGCTAATAATCAATTACGGTATTGTTGCAGCAGCTTGCCAAACAAAAAGTGATTAGAATTGAACTTTCATTTTCAGTTCTCTATTGTTAAATACAGATATAAAAACTCAAATCTAAATTCCCATTTCATTCTTCAAATGAATTGGAAATAATACTCCGTCCCCGTATTATTTTACTAATAATCTCGGGAATAAGGATTAATAGATTGAGGACCAATTGAAATACTATATAATAATTAAATAAATAATAATTAAATAAATAATAATTTAAATACTAAAATAACCGAATTCATAACAACAAATTGTTAAAGCACATACACTGTTTAGCAACAATCCAATAATGTGAGTACTCGAAGATAATTTGATATTTCCATAAAATATTGAAAAAATTTTTCAAATGTTGAGGTTTTTAATTTATAATAATTAAAGCTATTTTAATTTTATGTAGTATATAATGGGTCTCTATTAGAAAGTTTCAACTACAAAGGCTTCTGTTTTTAATTTTCATGTGAAAAATTAAAGATTAAGAAATAAAGTTTTTAAGTTTTTTATGATCGCTAGACACCCTGAAGAAACTAATTGCTAACGACCAATAAATAAAAAAAGATTTATTGTAAATAAAAAATATTGAATAAATTAATAACTATGCTACAAAAGGCTACACAAGTCAGGCAACATCTACAATCGCACACACATTTTAGAGATTGCAACTGACATGTTTAAACTTAAACGGTGTACGCTAAGCACAAAACATGATAAGATTAGTGTCACCTAATGCTACAATTCTATCAGTCTATTTCAATTTTAAATTAAAAATATACTTTAACTTTCATTTAAAAATTTGAATAAAAATAAAAAATATTATTTAAAAATAAAAAATTTCACTCAAATATAAATTTAAGACAAAGAAAAAGAAAATATTTCAATTTAAACTGAAATTCAAAAGTATAATAAATAAAAGATGCAAACGCAAAAGATAAAAAAAAATGAAATAAAAATGAACCCTCGGATTTTCCATGCATTGAAGGAAAATTTAAGTACGATTGTAAAAATAACATGTTTCACTTCCTTCGATACGCAGTTATTCCATGACTTTCTTGGTTTTTACAGTAATTAAATACATGTTTACACGAACTTAAACTTAATTAATGTATTGAACACTTTATCGTTATAAACTTGTATGCTTGCATAAAAGCATTTGGATTTTTGAGCTAGACAATTATTCTGAAATTTTAAAATAAAAAGGCAAATTGATCAACTTCGCGAACCAAGAAAGACTTCGTTTCCTGTACTAATAATGATACATAAATATGACGAATATCCACTTGCTGATTATTTAACAGTGAAATTTAATCAGCTGTCACTGTGCGATTTTTGATTTTAATTACAACCAGTTTCCGTGGTAGTACGGACCTTTCATCCCTACCATGATTGGAAACTGGAGGGATTCAAAAACTGACTTACCCTTACAACCGTCCCACGTCGTAACGATGGCAGCATGATGTCTTCAGGCCGGTCCCTGGAGATCCCTCCTCTTCTGTAGACTTCTCCGAAGACCAGGGACATTGCAG
>UCOH01011283.1:0-68431 GCA_900474275.1 Synergus japonicus
ATATATATATATATTTTTTTTTTTTTTTCGGTTTGCTCTTATCACTACATGTCCTTAATATTTCTGTATAGGTATGTCATCAATTCGAAAACAACTTGATCAAGAAAATACTTTTCATCGAATAACCAACAAGTAGCTGCAAAAAATCATATCTACATATATCATAATCAGTTTTATTACAAAATTTCACATACAAACTTAGCACAAGTGTAGAAAATAACGTATCAATAAAAAACATAACATAAACTTAACAGTGACTCTTCACTTACAGATACAGATGTATTTACACTTTTAACATTCGGTCATTTACGAAATTTTGAGACTTTGTGTCTCAAGATAAAAAATTTAAAAAACAAATAAATTATAAATACAGACTAATTGCAACCCTATTGTTCTGAATTATAATCCTGTCCCGATTTAAACTGTTGTCCTCCAAAATCTTTATTTGATGCAAAGTCTTGTGCCTTAAAGTTTGAGGTAAAATCTTTGCCTGTGGGATAATCTTGACTTGATGAATAATCTTGGCTTGCTGCAAATTCCTGTCCTGGGTGAAAATCTTTATCTGATTGTGAGGCAAAACTAGTGTTTGACGTGAAGTCTTGTTCCGAAGCCCGAAAAGCTTGTCGATTAGATTCATTTCCTTCACCAGAAGAATCACTATCATGGTTCTTCTTATCGTGATTAAAAGATCTGGACAGATAATTATGATCAGTGCCTTCGTTGTGGTCGCTGTAACTGCCATGATATGAATCGCTAGATTGAGGATAAGGAATTGGATGAGCCACTGAATAATAGACGGGTTTATTGATTGTCACGGGATGTGGAACTGGAACTGGTTGTGGAATGGCTATTGGCTTTGATACCAAGACCGGAACTTGCTGATGAACTTCCACTGGATATGGTTTTTGGACTTCCACTGGTACATGATGTGGCACTTTCACTATCTGCGGAACCGGAACCGCCACTGGATGATTCACTGGTACTGGTACCGGAATATGATGAGGTACCTAAAAAACAATAAGAAGGTAGGTATTATTAAATAAAAAATGGTGACAAGATGTAATATAGAAAAAGTTTTTCTATATATTTTATCAATTCTTTAACAATACATTGAACAAAGAGTGGAAATTTCACAAATACCTTGACAGGATACGGAACCGGAACTTTAATAGCGACTGTCTTTGTAATCTTGATGATCTTGGTTGGCACTTCATGAAGGTGAACTGACTGTGAGATGAGCTTTGGATGAATTTGCATGTGACCCAGACCGTGACCGTCAAATGAAAAGTGAGAGGCCTTTACTGCAGCCGCAGCCATTACTACTAAAACCTAAAAGTACAACTTGATTAAAAATATGAATAATTTACAATTGATTAACGACAAAAAAATTACAAAAAACCAGATAAATAATCTGTAGTGTTTTGTGAAAATAAAAAAAAAAAAACATAGTTAAGGTCTTTTTACTGTATAAGTGTCATCATTTAAAAAATATTTAGACTGATTATTAAATTTATTATTATTATTCTATTTAATTTATAAATATCTATTTATGACTTGATTGATTAGTCAATAATTCTGAACTTGATAAATAATAAAGATAACTCCTTCTCAGCTGATTCTATTTAAATTCCAAGGGTTCTATCTTAGAAATTTATAACACCTTCCTAAAAACTCATAAAACTTCTAAAATATATGCGCGAAACACTGCATTCTTTATTTTATGATACTTTTTTATAAAATTATTTTTCTTTAAATAAACCTGTTTAGTTTCAGTAATTTCTCGGCACTTAATTAATTATTCGAAATCCATGACACTAATCGACGTAAATAAACTAGTTTGCTATTTTTATTTCGATCGATTTTTATTTTAATTTTCAAAATGATATGATTAAACATGTAGAACTTACAATACTGAACATGATTTCACTATTAATATGAAGTTGCTATTTTCTGAGAGAAGAGTTACACTGACTATTGTAGAGCAGTCTGTTGCTTATATAGGAAGACCTTCACCGTGATTTACGAAGAAAGCACTCTCTTTCGTATACTAGATCGCATTCGCCAATCTATTTTCAATTTTTTTTTTTTACCTTGAAATAAGTTCAATGAACCATTATTCTTTCTTGATAAAATAGATATATTGATAATACTTTTATTTTATAGCTATATCGTTAAGTTTTATTCAATATTACTGGATTAATAGACAGCATCAATAGAACCAAAAAGATTTTAAATTACTTCATATAAAATTTTGTAGAATTTTTTATTTATTTACTTCAACTTTTAATAATTAATTAATTTTACTAATTGTTATTTAGATTCATTTTGATAAAAATGTCCCAATAAAATAAGATCCAAAGAAGTTTATTTTTTGCCTTTATCTACCAATTATACATATTTTTATTCAACTAGCAAAGCAAGATTATTTTTTTTTTTATTTTTTTTTATAATATCAAGTCATTTCATTGCCAATCTGATTTGAAACTATAATGTATGCGAGATTTTCAAGACATTTTTAGAGAAGAATCACTTTTTTAGAGAATTTCTAGAGGTTTCTAGGAATTTTAAGAGAATTTGTCTATTTTGAAGTTATTTTTACGAAACTCAAAAGAGGTTTCTAAAAATTTTTAAAGACTTTAACGAAGGTGAAAAAGTATTCGTGAAATTTTAAGGGATTTGAAAAGGTTTGTGAGAGTTTTATGGAGCTTTAAAGAATTTTAAATATTATCCTGAAATTCCAAGGAATTTTAAGATATTTTTAAAAATTTCTAAGAATTCCGAGGGATTTTATGGAACTTTATCAGATTTCTAATAATCTTAAGCGATTTCAAGAGAGTCTAATACTTCTAATGTATTTTAAAGATGAAAAAGGTTTCAGGGATTTTAAGGGATTTCAAGCCTTGTCGTGGAATTTCCAAAAATTTTAGGAAAATTAAGAGATTTTAATGACTTTTACAAAACTTTATTTGTATATTTAAGGATTTTATAAAATTTTATGAGATATCTAACAATTTTGAATAAGGATTTGAAAAAATGTTCTGATTTTTAAAAGATTTTTTGGAATTTAATGAGATTTTTCTGATTTTTAAAAGATTTGAAGTAATTTTTAAGGATTTCATGGAATTTGATGAGATTTTGAATACTTGTAATAACATTTTTTAAGTAACCATAACTGACATTTAATTAACCAAATGGTCACTTAAATATTATTAAATTTCTTAAATCTGAGTTCAAAGTTTTTATGATTCCACATTATGTATTTCCGTCTTATAAGTTTGTGTAATACAATTCGTCAAGTCATTGTACTACTTATCGATAATTTGTAAGAACAGAACAACAAACAAATTTTTACTGCAAATTTTTAGTTTAATTAATAAAATCACTTCCGATACACATATTTTTCTCCTTCAAGCTTTTTTATCATGATAGAAAGGAGAAAGAGAAATGCGTGTAATGATATAAAAAGTATTGCTTTGTTCGATATAAATCTCCATACTCTACATATTTCTTCAATCCTACAATTACCTAAGTGGACAATTAATTTTGCAAAAAATTTGACTCTAGCAACTCTTGATTTTAACTTAATCACAGGAAATAATTAAAGAACATGAAATATATTACCAAAAATAAAACGCCAGGTCAAAGTGTTAACGAGCAACAAACTATTAAGATTGTTTCTTCTTTATTCATCGGGACATTTATGACAATTATTATAACAGTATATATTGTTGTGAATTAAAATTATATATCAAGCAAATAAGTAGTACCTTGACATTGATTGAAGGTACATCGTCCGTAACCTTTCAAATCGTAAAAGAGTTTGTATAATTATTATGTTACATCATACTTAATGAAAAAGTGAAAGGCGTTGCCGTTGTCTCAAAACTGAAATGAATGGCTACGTTGGATTAATTTTGTGATTAAATTCCGATCTTTGCATATACCATTCATGCACATAAGATAGGAGCATTAACACATTGAATATTGGCAGCGATTGTTATTGTTTTTCCCTTTGGAATAACTATTCTGATAGTTTTTTTTTTTAATAATAATTATAATCATGATAATCATTTCAAACAAACAATGAAGTAGTTCAGATTTCAAGAAATCCATTATATTCTGTTTGAGAGAGAGAAAGAGAGAGAGAGAGAGAGAGAGAGAGAGAGGATTGAAAGGAAATAAAAAGATTCGGTTATAAAGACTATCACTTCCGTGTATCCGATAGACATGCCTCGATTTCCGGCTATAGAATAGAATTTCAGAGAGAGCACGTAGTCATCTCAAATGGAACCATAAGAGGCGATTTATAATCAAGAGTGAATGGTGAAAGGATTACCCCGATGAAAGGATTTAGTTTAGAAGGGGCAAACTTGCAAATGTATAACTATAATCAGTGCAACTACATGAGCTATAATTATTGACTTAGTAACATTGATATGTAGAGAATCGTTCGGAATATCTCGCATACATTGTTGTTGTGAACCTGAATGGATTTTGAATAACTTCAAGTTGTAGAAAAAAAAATAGAAAATAGTCGCACGCGTGTTTAAAATGTCGGAAACTTTTTTAAATCCCTTAAAATTCAACAAAAATTTTTCGAAATCCACGTTAAAATTCATGAAAATCTCTCAAAATTACCAGAAACGTTTTCAAATTCCTTAAAATTATTAGAAATTTCATAAAAATTCATCAAATCCATAAAAATTCCACAATATCTTTTAAACTAGCTGTTAAGTTGTATCAACTTTTGTACTCATTCAATAATGAGCACTTTGCTTCCTCATAAATGAAGCATTAAGTATTCTTAACATCAACATCAATTTTTATTACTTGAGAAGTTATATTAAAAAATTACAATAAAGCATAACTTTCTCATTTTTTTAATAAAATACATTAATCTTGTAGGTGAATTTATTCGTCTAGACACAAAGAATCTTCATTTTCTTTACATCAGCTTTAAATTTTCAATATTTGAGAAGTTATAGGGGAAAAAATGAATTTTACAAAAATTATAAAAGTACATAAAACTTGTAAAATTAAATATTTTGTTAAACCCTTTTTATAAATTCAACCAGGTATATAGTGGAATAACTATGCAAAATTTCATCAATTTATCTCTACGCGTTTTCAAGAAATTGCTCGATCGTAACACAAACACACACACACACACACACACATACACACACACACACACACAACATCGGGAAATTTTTTCAGATCATCATATTAGCTATAATGCCCTTGAAATATGTTCAAAAAAAACCTTTTTTAGGAAACTGGATTTTGTCACCACTACAAAGCTTCCTCTATGAGGAAGCAATAAAAATTACTTAGAATTACTCAAAATATTATGAAATCTCATTAAAACTCTTAAAATTCCTGAAAATCAACTGAAATTTCGTAAAATCCCTTGAGTCCGTTGAAAGTCCTTTATATTACTTAATATCCTCTAAAATATCTTAAAATCGGAATTTTTAGTAATTCTGAGTAATTTTAAGAGATATAATAAGAATTTATGGAATGTGTCTTTTAAATCCTCTTCAATTCAACTAAATCTTTTAAAAATCGTAAAAATCGTTTGGAATCCATGAAATTCCATGAAATCCTTTAAAATTTTCACAAAATCTTTTAAAGATCAGATAAATCTCTTGAAATCACTGAAAATTATTAGAAATTTCATAAAATTCCATAGAAGTCCTCGCAATTCTTAGAAATCTTTTAAAATATCTTAATATTCCTTGTAATTTTTCAGGATAACATTTCAAATTTCTTAAAATCCCATAAAACTCTTACAAACCTCTTTTCAAATCCCTTAAAATTTCATGAAAACCTTATAAATCGCTGAAATTCTTTGAAATCGTTTTAAATTCTCAGAAACCTCTTAAAATTTCTCGAAATTTCAAAACATCCCTTTCAAAATCGCTAAGAATTCTTAAAAGTTTCTTAAAATAGCATAAATTCTTTAAAAATTTCACGAAATATCCTAAAATCCCTTAAAATTCTACGAAATCTTTTTAAAATCCTAAAACTCTTTTGAAATTCGTAAAAATCATTTAAAAATCTTGAAATTCCCTTAAAATTTCTATAAACCTTTAGAAATTCTCTAAAAAAAGTGGTTTCTCTTGAAAAATGTCTCGAAAATCTCGCATACATTATAGTTTAAATCTGATTAGCTTTGGAATGACTTCAAGTTGTAGAAAGAAAAATAAAATTGCGTTGGTCTCCTAGTTCAGTAAATTTATCTAGTAGAAATGGATCCCTTTCGAAAGTACACGGAATGCTAATTATTTCTCTCATAATTTAAATAGTCTGTGTAAGGCAAACACTCTTTAAACTACTAAATCAATTATTTTCTAGACAAGACAACTTTTCTAATATAGAAATAACAATCGAAATAGGCTAACAATCGAAACTGATGAAATGAAAATAAACGAGACTCACTGAACAATTACCAAGCATTTCTCTGAATCCATTTGATTTATCGAGCCTTGGATTTGAAGTTACATCATATCATTTAAGACGATCGGATAATGGCGGGGATCGATACATTACATTTGCGCTGTGAATTAAATATGTATGTCGAGAGAGAAAGAACTCGTAGAATTGATCGCTTCAGGGTCGCATACAACATAAAATCAATGCAATTAGAGTTTAATAACTCAATTAACCAGGACTGAAGCTGGATCGGATAGCATCGCGAACAGATCGGAATTCTCGATCTTCCTTTTCTTGCCCTTTGAAGGCGGAGCCTGAGGCAACTTGCGGGAAATTGGAAGAAAAACAAGAAATTGCAGTCAATAATATCTCACTTCCTACTATCTATACACTCATCATCAGTTCAAAATCCTTTTATACTTATATTAATAATCTTAATCTGGGTTAGGCTAGATCTTCCAGATTAGATGATGGTCTAGATGAAGCTAGATCTTTACCAAATCGTACATTAAAATCCCATACAATTTTCTTAATTTACATTAAGACTGTGATGGAAATTAAGAAAATACCTGATGAAATATAGAAATTTCTTTCATAATATATAATAATGTACAAAAATATATATGTGTATACTTTGTTACGTAAGGTAAATGTAGAGCAAACCTACGCGTGTAATTTTGATAGAAAATTGTATAAGTTTATCCATAAAAAAGGAAGAAAATCCAGTTTGACTGGTCAATAATAATAACGAACAATGACAACTGATCACGTCACAGTACTGATAACGTCTAGAACGTCTAGCTAGTTCATGACGTCTACCTCATGACTGAAAAAAGAAATTAATCAAAAAGAAAAGAAATCATGTTCAACCAAGCGGAAGGTCAATTTCCTACAATCTGGAAGTGACTTCACTGTTTCAATAGGAAATTGAGAGAAAAGGATAGTGATCGATTTATTATTGAATCCTACGTGAGTGGGACAAGAACTGGTTCAAAACAAAAGCAAAAGTAAAACCATTCTTTCACTTTCACTATATAAATAGGTGAATTAAATAAAGTCATTTCATACAAATATTTAATATACAAGCAGACTAGCACGCGCGATTATTATTTTTTTTTTTTTACAAGTTGAAGTCATTCCAAAGCCAATCAGATTTCAAAACTATAATGTATGCGAGGATTTTGAGACATTTTTAGATAGAAACCATTTTTTTAGAAAGGAATTTCAAGAGATTTGTATAGAAATTTTGGATATAGTTCCGAATAGTGGTTATGCTTGATTTTCTTGAAACTTCGTATACTTACGTATTTTGATGCGCTGATTACGAAAATGATAGTGAAAATTGGCGAAAATTTTAATTTATTGCGAAAAACCATGGAAACCCCATAAAATAATGGTTTTTGCGATTATCTCAGCTAATATTCAAAATTGAAAAAAATTTTTTAAACAAAAGTTGTAGATCTCATCGAAATACATATTTTTTGTTTCAGACATTTTTTTTCTGCGAGTGATCTTTTTCGAGCAAATCAAATAAATCGATTTTTATTTATAAAACAATCCATACACGATGGCTCATCACATTCTAAATGGAAATCAATGTAAAAGAAAATTATTATAAAGAGAATGGTAAAGGGAATGTGAAAGAGAAATGGCAAAGAAAAATGACAAAGGGATATGGCTAAAGGGAATGGTAAAGGGAATGTTAAAGGGAAATGGCAAAGGGAAATCGCAAAGGGAATAACAAAGAGGTGTGGTCAAGGGAATGGGAAGGAGAGATGACAAACAGATATGGCAAAAGGAATGGTAAAGGGAAATGACAAAGGGAATGGCAAAGGAATCTACAACTTTTGTTTCAAATATTTTTTTTTTTTTAATTTTGCATATTAGCCGAGATAATCGCGAAAAACCATGATTTTATGAGGAAATTTCAAGAGATTTCTAGAAATTTTAAGGGAATTTGACGATTTTTAAGTGATTCTTACGAAATTCAAAAGAATTTTAGGATTTTAAAAAGATTTCGTAGAATTTTTAAGGGGTTTTAGGATATTTTGTGAAATTTAAAAGAATTCATGCAATTTTAAGAGAATTTTACGAATTTTTAGCGATTTTCAAAGGAATTCTAAATGTTTTGAAATTTGGAGAAATTTTAAGAGATTTATAAGAATTTCTAGGAATTTTTAGAGATTTTCATGAATTTTAACGTGGATTTCAAAAGATTTATGATTTATGATTATATTATTATTTAATTATTATTTATGTTTTATATTAGTATTTATTTATTATTATATTTTTATTATTTATTATTTATGATTTTTTTTTCGGTGTCTGTTAAGCGTTTCGAAGGGAGCAATTTACAGTACAGGAACGAAAGTACTGCAAAAGTAGTACAGAAAGTAAAACTACCTAAATCCTATAGAATACCTACCGTATCCTATCCAATCCTATCGTATTCTATTGTACCCTATCGTATCCTATCCTATTGTATCCTATTCTATTTATTCTATCGTATACATCCAGCATATTCTCCGACATTCTGGTGGTACTAGCACACTAGTGCAAATTCGCACTATTGTTTCGAAAATCGAATTCGTTACAGTGGCCATGAAAAGCTTTGTACTTCACACTCGTCCGAAAAAACAAACGTGTAACGAAATATCGATTTTTAGTGTCTGAAGCCATTTACAGTACTGGAACGAAAGTATTGCAAAAGTAGTACAGAAAGTAAAATAGGACAGAAATTAAAAATACCTAAATAAATAAAGCAGAGGTTCTCTCTCCCTCCCTTCGCCCCCCCCTCTCTCTCTCTCTCTCTCTCTTCTCCTATCGTATCCTATTCCATTATATTATATCCTATTTTATTCTATACCATCGTATTCTATTGTATCCTATAGTATCCTATCCTATTCTATACGATAGGATTGCTTACAATATAATAGAATACCATAGGATTAGATAAAATAAGATACGAAAAAAAAGTTGACTTTTTTCGATTTTGTCAAGCTTCAAAGTCAATTAGGTAGGGGGAAAAAAAATTTTAATGGAATTATCGCTATACAGGTTGCTATCTTCTTACTTTGAACTATTTTTGTTGATAATTGAAATCTCCAAAAAAAATTTTTTACTATTCAAATTGAAAAAAGTATTTCGTTTTTTTTTATTTTTAACTATAAAATGAGGATGCGGAGACGGAAGGAATTTTTTTTTACTATAGTTACCTATTTAATTGTCTTGTTATAGCAGAATAACAAATGATAGAAAATAAATAATATTGAACTACGCCTGTTTAACTGCAATCTGCTTGTCACTGAAGCGTTTTATTAAAGCTACTTTAAGGCGCTAGACAATTCAACATATCGCATCTTTTTTTCATATAATATATAGAATAATTCATAGATGAAAAATAGAAATAGTATATTATGCAACAAGTGCGGAAAGTAAGCATTTCCAAACAAAGAACTCCAGCAATGAAATATAAAAAGGACTCCAATAAAATATAAAAAATTTAACTGCATTTGAAACTTTACGGTAATACTTCACTGAGAAAAATGGTTTGGTACGGAAAAAAAAACTTTTTATTGCTATGAAAGCAACAACAATTTTTGGTTGTGCCAACTAAATTTTTGTTGAATAAACCAAAGTTTTTTTAATTCAACCAAAACTGAGACTGACTGAAATTTTGTTGGTTTAAATGAATTTTCTTGGTTCAACAAAAGGTTTATTGAAAGAACCAAGATTTAGTTGTCACAACCAAACAATTTTTGTTGTAATAAAAAGTTTTGTTGTCCACACCAAACATTTTTCTCAGTGTTTTATTCAAAGATAAAAATAAGTGTTAATTATTATTTTCACTATATATATTTATAATATTTCCAAAATATAAAAGTAACCAAACAAGTAACGATTTTTACTTTTATTAACAAGTAACTGAGAAAAAGGTATATGTTAAAATGATAACGATATCAGTATGTAATTACTTTTCTTCGTTCCTTTTAAGAAGTAACTCACCCATCAGTGACCATTGTTGATAAAATTTATATCAAATTACTATATATATATGATGTAAAATAAACCTAAACTAATAATAAGAATATAATATATATACCTATAAACATGCTCTCAATTCTACAATTTTTCAATTTACAATTAATAAAGAACGATTAATCGACTCTTAACGTGATAAAACGACAATCGTGAAAGTTTTAAATTCCACAAGTATGATTGATCGTGTAAACACGCATTCGCAAAATTTTCTCTTGCTTCCCATATACCATAATCACCTTTTCACAATCTCCGGATTTATATTGCACTTGTAAGATAATTATCGTTTTAATAATTACCATATCAGATCCCTCAAGGAAAAAAACTCGTTCATTAGCCCAAAACTGTCAGACTGATGAATTCATTATTACGAAATGAAGGAATATTGTTTTTTTCATGAAAATTTTTAAACGGTATTGGAAATGCTATGAAGATTTCAAGAACAAAAATTTTACTGATTTGATATATAATATATATCTTCTGCTTATAATCAATTTAATCAGAAATGAAACTTGAAAAAATAAACTTTCCTTTTAGAGCCACCCTATATATTACGAAAGTAGTTTCGCTTTTTAGACTTTAATCATTGTTCAAGGAACATTGGGCAGCTTAGTCACCTAATCACATAGAAATTAATTGGTATTTGCTCTAACAGTGCTAAATGATTGTACGAGTAGTGTGCTAACAAAACGTGATTAGAGTAATAAACTTGAAAAAAATGATGACCATGATTTTTGTAAGTAATTTATTTAATTAAAATATCTTATTATAAAAATCTATTTCATCAATTCTTGGATCTAGATTTTATTTTTAATCACGAATGTTCTGGCTGATAAAATACAACATAATGCATCCAATGAATTAGCCAATGAATTTGACTTCGAAAGTGATAAAAAGTTCAGTAATGAAAATGAATTTGCAAAGAATATCACATCAAAAATAAGTAGAAATCGTCTATTGATGAATCATATTTTACTAAGGAATTCTTTAAATGCAAATTCTACGAAGGCACATTTTCTTCAGACTGATATAACTAGAAAAGGTTTGCATTATTGATTATTTATACATTTTGCATTATTTATACATGCTTTTAAAATATTTTATTCAATTTTCCAAATTATGAAATAAAAATTATAAGCAGACATTGATTTTGTTTCTGAATTTATTAAAGGAAGGGGTGAGCTTATACAGGATAGAATAGAATTAAAATCACAAGGTGAAGGAAAAAGTGACAACAAAAGTGAATCGCAATTTATAAGTACTCGCCTGATCCCAAAACATACAGGAGTGAATCCACCATTGCAAAATCCAATATATTTACCAATTGTTATTCAACGAATAATTCCAATTCGGATGTTATACCCATTTGCAATGAATTATCATTTTGCAGGTAATGTATTATATCAAAAACCTCCCCTATGTTTTATAAATACTCTAAACCACCCAAAAATATGTTAACTCTGGCAAATAAACCATAATTATCAATGTTTTATAAAACTGAATACTGATTTTTTTTTAATTTTCACATTTTTAAATTAAACGTTATTTTACTTTAAACCTTATTTTATTTTGATGTGTCTATTTATAATATTTAAGATACATTATAAAATAATAAAAATTTGATTTAAAAAAAACAAAAATAATTTTAAGAGAGTATAAAGTCTAAGTGATCCTGACAGTACGGAACCATTGTAACATCCATGTATGTCGGATGTAGGATTCGCAGGATTCACTTCACTGCTTATAAGATTATGTAAAAAATGTAATTATAAATTGAAATATCTACCTTTTAATATTGAAAAATGCTACTTGAAAGAAAATTATTTGAGACTTCATATTTTTAATGATATAAAAAATAATTATTATTATTTATGATATAACTATTGAAATGC
The DNA here is from genome assembly GCA_900474275.1 of Synergus japonicus. NCBI lineage: Eukaryota > Metazoa > Arthropoda > Insecta > Hymenoptera > Cynipidae > Synergus > Synergus japonicus. Next base: position 12,366 of record UCOH01011283.1, read on the forward strand.
AAGAAAAAGGAAAATAAAATCAATATTATTTCCGAATATTCAAGAACAAAACATTTTTCACCTCTAGACTCATACTTTTTTTGAAGTCATAATTTTTTTGAATTTTAAAAATGTTATAAATCTGACAATTTTTTTATGGAAAAATGTCAAACGGATAAATTGTTCCAATTTTTGTATACTAGCACTTTTTTAGAAAACTTGCTCAAAAATTTTCAAAATGCTCACACTTTTTCAATTTTGTTATCAAAAATTCTATATTTTCCAAAGTTCTATTTTCAATAATCAGGACTATTTTCCATAATCTAGAATGCTGCAAGGACGAATTGCTTTCAACACACGAATAGCTATGCTAAAAATATGTCATAAATTGTGATTTTGAAACCAATAAATTCTATATTATACAGTCAAAAGAGGGAAAAAATACTCTAATATCGCAACAGATGTCACATTAATTAATGTAAAAAATGTTGAAACGACATGCAAAAATCTTTCGGCAAATATATGTAAATTATGATATTTCCATACTAAACAGTCAAAAATTCTAATCTGACATAATTTCATTTTAAATTAATATCTTTTAATAAGAAACTTTCTCGAAAAAAAGGTACATTCAATAATGTGCCAGGCACCTAAAATTGTTGCAGTTATGATATTGCCATCCAATTCTTAATACAAAAATTATATGGTATTCAATTCCCCATCAATTTATTTTCCGACTTTCGTACATTGCCTTGGGCTTCCGTGTCTGAAGTTATTCCATTTATCAATTATCTCTTGTACTTTTCCAGTATTTTCGTTTCATATTTTGTATGTGACCGTAAATAACAAAAAGTATACATAATGTATAATCTTCAGTACTTTTCTCATAATTAGGTGCCTTAAGGCTATGTAAGACTTACCCGATCCCTACTTTACCGACATTTTTTTCTCTACAACGATATTAATACATTTATTGAGATATCAAATTGAAAACTTTTAAAATTGAAGGTACTTTTATCTGGTCTTAAATTTTTGTAAAATTAAAAAGAATTTTTTTTATAAATGTCAATATTTAGGACCATATAAAAGTACCTTAATGCTTTAGCTTCAATTTTAGAAATTTTCAATTTGATATCTCAATAAATGTAGACGTAGCGTTGCAGAGAAAAAACTGTTACTTACCATGTAAGTCTTACATGGCCTTAAAGAAACGTTTCTTTGATATAGGATTAAAGAAAAAATATCTTTGAATTCAACAAAATTTGTTTTTGATTCAACGAAATTTTCTTTAATTATTCAAAAAATATTTGTTTTATTCAAAGATATTTTTTCTTTCATCCTATATCAAAGAAACATCGTTTGTTTAATTCAAACAAACTTTTTTCTGAGTGCATAATACGAAGTACATAAGTGACTAATATCCCTGGCGAAAGTTTTGGATAAAAAATTTCGAACTTTTAATCCGAATGAATCCAGCTAAACCGAATTAAATTTTCAATCCGACTGTATTGTAAGCCAAATGAATCCGGTAAATTCGAGTGAATCCGAATTATTCAGAAAACTTCGGATTGACCATATTCATTCAGATCGTACCAGTTTGCATTTATTTTAAGTGGGCCTAGAATTGATTGGGATTGAAAACTTTCTTCGGTTTCGATCGGAATGAAAAAGTTTAGTTCGGATACAAATTTCGGAATGAATTTCGCAATATGAAACTTGATTCCGAATCAATCCCAAGCATTCCGAAATTTTTGTATCCTAACCAAATAGTTTCATTCCAATCTAATCCGAAAGAAGTTTTCAATCCGAACTAATCCGAAGCCCATTTAACAATCCAAATTAATTAGAATTAATCGGAACTTTCAATCCGAATTATGAGTCCAGTCAAGCCGAATAAATCAGAGTTTATCCGAATTTTGCAAATCATTCGGATTGTTTCGCATGGACCGAATTAATCCGGATTTATTGGATTAAAGTTCTGACTGACCGCATTCATTTGGATTGAAAGTTTGGATTAGTAATGATTCAGATTAATTCTGATTAATTCAGTCTGGCGGATTCATTCCTATTGATTCGGATTGAAGATTTGCATTTATTCGGATTGACCGGATCTGTTTGGATTGAATGTTCGGGTTAATTTTGATTAATTCGGATTGAAACTCCTGATCGACCGATATAATCGGATTCATTCGGATTGAAGGTTTGGATTAGTTATAATTCATTCGGGTTGACGGGATTTATTCGGATTAATTATGAATAATTCGGATTTATTCGAATTTTTCGGAATCATTCGGATTTATTTGGCTAGACCGGATTAATTCGGATTCATTCGGATTGACCAAATTTATTCAAATTGAAAGTTCGAATTCATTCAGATTGACCGGAATTATTCTGATTGAAAGTTCGGATTAATTCTGATTAATTTAGATTGTCGGATTCATTCGGATTAAAGATTCGAATTGCTTTTGAACGGGATTCGAAAAATTTGGATAGAAAACTATCTTCGGATTAGATCTAAATGAAACTGTTTGGGTCGGATACAAATTCCGGAATGATTCGATTCGATTCGAAATGTATTTAAATCCGAAGCTTTGCTATCCTAGCTATCCAGTCAATTCGAATGAATACGATCTATCCTAATCAATCGGAATGATTCTGAAAAATTTGGATAAATTTGTATTCATTCGGATTGACGGATTCATTTGAATTAAAGGTTCAAATTGATTTGAAATTGGCTTCAGATTAATACGTATTGAAAACTTGCCTTGGATTAGATCGGAATGAAACTGTTTGGTTCGGATACAAATTCCGGAATAATTCGGAAAATTTCGTATTGATTAGGAATGAATTTCTATCCGAAGCTTTCATTAGGGTAGGATAGTATATATAACTTGTAATAGACTAATATGTTATAGTTGTCAACTATATCTCCATTAATTTAGGATCAAAATATAAAACACTACGATTTACTGTAAAGGTATACCGACTTTTAATTATATACATATATGCAAGCTGGGGACACGTTACGCAAAACTTACGAATTTACGAAGCAAAATAAATGGTTTCACAAGACTGAGCCGATAATGTCTTGTATTTATGCGAATTTTGATGTGTTTTTTTAGTCAGGGAGAGTATCATGGATCAATGTGTGCATGATGCACAAGTATGGTTTCTTATTACGGTAAATATACAATTTATAAACGAGAATATCACATACCGAAATTTCCAGTAGAGTGAGTACATATATAAAATGTTTGAACGCAGAGCAAAAGTGTCAGGTGACGCGAAAGAGGAATGGTAATGTTACGTTGAGATTATCATGCTCGATCAAAGACTAAATGCTGCTTTTACCAGGACAAATTTTTGCTGATTTATTGATCTCCTTGCGGAAATTTATTGACTCTGTGATAAGGAAATTGTAGTATTTCCTAATTGTAGTAAAAACTTTCTAGAAATAATCTCTCTGGAATAGAAATATTCTCGACATATATATCCTAGCGAAAGCTATGGATTGAAATTCATTCCGAATCAATCCGAATCATTCCGGAATATCTATCCGAACTAAACAGTTTCGTTCCGATCTAATGCGAAGCAAATCTTCAATCCGCATAAATCCGTAGTCCTTTCAACATGAATTCGAACCTTTAATACGAATGAATTCGCCAAACGGATTAATCAGAATTAATCCAAACTTTCTATCCAAATAAATCTGATCAATCCTACTGAATCCACATTTATCCACATTTTTCGGAATAATTTGTATTGATTTCGATAGACCGAAGTTATTCGGATTGAAAGGATTTATTCTGATAGAAAATTTGGATTAATTCGGATTGGTATATTTATTCAGATTGTCAGTCTTAATTGATCAAATTCATTCGTATTAAAAGTTTGAATCCATTCTTATTAATTCGAGTTTTCGGATTAATTCGGAATGAAAGTCCTGATTGACCGGATTTATTCAAATTGAAAGTATATATATTCATTCGTATTGATCGGATTTATTCGGATTGAATGTTCGGATTAATTCTGATTAATTACGAATTGGCGGATTCATTCGAATTAAAGATTTGGATTGAAAATTTATTTGGATTGAAAATTTAATTCAGATTAGATCGGAATGCAACTGTTTGGTTCTGATACAAATTTCGGAATAATTCGGGTAAATTTGTATTCATTCAGATTGGCGCAGTCATTACGATTAAAGGTTCAATATATTTTCCCATATGGGAAAAGTTATGCAAAATAAAAGCTGAAATAGAAAAATAAACTGTCAGAAATCAATTTCTTCGCCTTCTATTATCATTTGTAATTCGTTACGCTTAACTTTTTTTAAATTTCAAGTGGATATTTTTTAAATTATAAAACACTTATTTTTTATTACTCATTATTTTTAAAGTGAGTCATTTCTATTATTCTGCAAGTAATTTTCAAAATATTTGATAGTTCATTATCCTCGAGAATCGACCTTGATCAACTGTTAAACGTATCCGCAAGATTAACTTTGATAAAGGTAAAATAATATACAGAAAAGGTAGTTTCATCATTATTCGCTTCCGCATCACGACTACGAGCTTCAATTCAAAATACTAGTATAAATATATGGTGATTCATAAAATAATAAACAATGAGTTGTATTCCTATAAATATTTTATATTTATAACAAGTACTGGTTAAAGATCTAAAAAGTTGAGTTTAATACTAATTGAAACTAAGGAAGACATAATATTTTTCTTCATTACACAATAATTTAAGATAACAGAAACTGTATTCATTATTTACAAAAATTGTAGAATATTTGACGGTCAATCTATTACAACATTTCCTTAAAATGTCACCAAAAGATCAATCCATATATAGTCTGCAGAATCTAAATTAGGTCCAAAGCAAATAAATGTTACTAATGTAATTTACTGAATGTGTACTAATGATTACATTCAAAGTGTTTCCTAAAGTACATCATTAGTAAACAACTTGGTACTAACTTATGTACGGAATTGAAGATGATTTAACTTAATTCAAAGAACCGGACGACTTGAAGGTCAATTATTTTATCTTCAAGTAATAAGCCCACGTTCAGTTTTTTTTTTTTTTTTTTTTTTTTTTTTTTCCATCAGGGTCAGCCCTTGAGAAAAAATCTTGCTTCTTTTTGAGATGAAGAGGTACACCTCTCTAAATTCGTTCGATGTAGGAGAACTTTCCGCATCATTCAATGTAATTGTAAAAGTCGAGAGGCCTCCGACCTGGCAAATCGGGTGGTAACAAAAATAAGAAATAACCTTCCAAGTCTTCACCAGTTTTCATCATAAAAAAGTGCTATAATTAGAATTAAAATAATAATAAATCATAATAAATGATATGTAGTATAGTTGGAAGTTCTAACGAATAATAATAAAAATGGTTAATAAAGGATATAAAAACCGATAAATCTTATAAAAAAGTAAAATTATAATAATAAAATAGATGTTCTGATCTATAACCATAGGCCTCTTTGAATTTTAAATCAGATTTTCGTAAAACTCGTTTGTAGTCCATTTTAATGCAAGCGATTCGTCGCTTCGTTCAAGATTACACATTCTTTAGGCTTCGGAGATTTTTTTCTTAATGAAAGTGAAGACGACCGCAGAAAAAAATCGTCTAGTCCAAACACGACAAAACTTCCGTATAATAATTAATCGCTTTATAAACAATATAATAAAGTAGACATTTTTGTGAGATGATTTAACACGAATCAGAATGCATGTAAATTGAAGTATTCTATCATTTATGTTATTAGTGACACAAACACAATTACAGATACAAAAATGATTTTTTTTAAATGTAAAAATTGCAAAAAATTTTGAATATTAATTTGGATAGAAGAATGAAATTTTATCATTCTAATTTAATTATGAACAACCAAGAATATCAGGTTCTGATTTATTATTGATTTTATTTATTTATTTTTATATTTAGTAATAAAATAATACTACACTTGAATGAATAATTCTGTATTTAAGCGAGAATAAGAATGCATTCATTAATTATTCTATTTGAAAAATCGTAGTTTTATCAAGAGTGAATTTACTCAATTTTAAATTTTAAATTTGAATCGTGTTTCAATAAAAGCTTTCTAGACGCACCGCCCTCGTAATTCAAAGTGGACTGAATTTCAACTTTTATAAATGGTGTGACAGATAATACGATTCAGGAGCTTGTCACTTGTCAAAAAAGAGAAAATTAAGATCAGAGAGAAAGATTTATACATATATATAAGGAAAAATCAAAATAAATTGATACACCATAATATTGTGAAAATTCCGATTTTACGCAACTTTAATTTCAAACTCTTATTCATTCATAGATTAATCTTATTTTGAATTGAACAAAAAAATATTTATAATAATTATAAACATATTTTTAAATAAAACATATGTTTATATTAAAGGAATGATAGGGAAAATTAAAGAAATTTCACTTTCAAAAATTAATAGAGAAAGATTATATAAAAAATATTATCAAATTCACATTCAATAGATGTAATTTTATTTAAAAATTCTTTTTAACTGTAATTTAAATGTTATTTACTTATATTCAATATTATTCATATAGATTTTATAAAAGAATATTTTTAGAAAATAGAAAAAAAATAGAAAAATTTCTTAACTTTATAAAAAATGTGACTCGAAAAGAAAATGATAGAAGCTAAATAAAGGAATCAGACATTGAATGAATTCAAATTCACAAACTTCATGCATTTCTGGCTAATAACAATAAACCTGAATGTCTAGAATGTCGCTGTCTTATCTTTTTCAATTAATCGAAGTTTTCTGAATATTTTTTATAATTCTAACATAATACTTTTTTGTGGATCGTGTATTTTAATTTGTGGAATACTAATCAGACTAATAAAATCATTCTGACCTTATATTTATGTATATATGTACCATTTTTTTATTTCTGTAATATCGCATATATATGTATAATCTCATTTCACCCAAATATTAAATCTTTAATTACACATATAAATATATTACATATTTAATATATTATATTTTTATATTACATATATATTATATTAATCTATCTACACATTTAATATATAAATATTTAAATTTATAAATATATAAAGTTACTGATAAATACAAATGAATGAAGAATGAATGTATGGGACCTTACATAATTTGTTTACACTAATTCTCGATTACAATAAACTGCACCGCGGTATTTTGACTTGGTATACTATAAATTCAGTAAAGACGGTGAATTTAATTTAAAAACCTGAATTTAATTGAATGCTTTCGGTATGAGATCGTTTATATTGTCTGTACATTGCACTGACTTTCAAGTAAATTATGTATAGCAACTGAAACAGCTGATTATTATGGTGTCTGAATCGAAAGCCGAAATAACAAGAGCAATGGCTCAAAGGGAACTAAGGAATTGAAAAAAGTGAAATGGAAAACAGAATGTTACGTTCCCTCCTCTTTAGAGATGATCGGGTTATCTTTATCCACAAATATTGAAACGATTCCTGAAGATGTCCGTAGTGGCGGGCAGAGTCGTACAAAAAATCAATTAAAAATCTAGTTCTGCCAATGCCACCGCGATTACGAAATCTTTTTTGGAGGGAGCATCTCTCGGTATAAAAGGTTCAAATGAGTCTGCACTGATGGTCAACACCTCGCCAAACTCCATACGACGAACATGAAGCTCCTTCTCCTTTCGGTGGTGAGTTCAATATTTCAAATCTATAAGAAAACATTCATAATATATTGAAAAATATCAATTTTATAGTATATCAGTATAAAAGAATTATCTCTACAAATTTCATTCGTACTAAATCACATTTTATTAAATATATAGTGTAATAAATTTTATTTCTACACTCTCCACTCTGAATTAATAAAAAGTTACTATTTCATTAGTACCTTCTTACTAATTCATTTAGATTGAGAGATTCATTTTTAATCGTAAAATTAAAAGGTTAGTATTATGTAATTTATTATTAATAAATTATGCATTTTCAATTGCATTTCTTTAAAAATTATTTCAATATTTTAAGACATTTTTTTTCTTATCAAATAATTGAATATCTAAATAATAAAACTAATTGAGGAAAAAAATGAGATCATGTAAATTTAAAGAAATTTAAAATTCTTAAACATAAATTTCTGGAATTTTTAATTTTGGGAAATTTCGAGAATTTTCAACTTCGGGAATTTTGTGATTTTGGGAATATAAAATTTCGATGACTTGCAATTTCAGGAATTCTAAATTGCGATATTATTATTTTCTTTCGGCAATTTTCTTTTGCTGCCCAAATAAGTTCTGAAATAAATAAACTATACAATATTTCGATTTACAAAATTTGAATTAGTTAATAGACTTTACTGTCTATTAACAAAATTCTAAATACAAATTCCATTTAATCTGATGTTTACACAGTTTTAGCAAGTTTCATTACCATGAATTAATGGCATTTATCCTGATTTCTTAATACAAGATAATCTTCATTAATTAATATTCATATATGAATATTTCCAAACGATCAGAAGAGTTTAACTAATTAGCACAATATTGAAATAAAATCATTAAAACATTACCCAATTTTTGTCTAGCACAAGTCGTGCACAAAATCGTGCGATGTCTCCACTCTCAAAATAAATCATTTCTTTTACCTTATCAAAGTACACTTTTCTCTCATCTACTTAATCTACTTAAATATTCTTATTTGAGAATTTTTTTTTATTACTTTCTAATCCCAATCTCAGGTCAAAAAAAAATATGAAATATTCAAGTGAAATAAACCTTTATCAAACAGGAAGAACGTTTTAAAACTTTCATCATGAAACTGACAGGTTTTAATTTGCTATTTCGATCCTCGAAATAAAGATTCTTCTAAAATTATACTATTCCAAAATGAATGCCAATATAAATAATCGTCTCGATTTCGAGGATGATCTTCGTCTGAGATAACTTTAAATATATTAATCTATCGAATTATGAAATCCAGAGACCTTTTAAAAGCATAATGAAATGATCTTCCAAACATTTGGACATGAATATGGAAGTGCGGCATCAAACTGGAACGAGCTTAAGATTCAAAGTTTGTGGAATGACATTAAACCGGCACTGAATATATTATAGGATCTCAGGTTAAATGCCACTTTAAACGAAACTTGGTTGAACTCTAAAACCCAGATCATCATTCTGGCACTTAATCTAAAATTACGTAAAGGAAATCTTCAAGGACAGAATTCTTGAATAATTATCAAAACAAAAAAAATAGTATCCTATGTGGAAAGTATCAGAATACTTTCCATATAATTTTTTTTCATATTTAGGTAATTTTTCTAACAAGCTACTCATGAAATTTATGTTACGCATAACAATTATGGATACCATCTTTTTCCCTAATGTGTTTACTGTTCACTGTGGGAACTGAAGCAAATTTCCGATCTTAATTATCTGGGAGATTTTCAGACTTTTTGTAAAGTGCCTTCCAATTGGGAAACTTGAACTTATAGAACTTGTATAACATTTCCCAGGGTCTAAAAAAATTTTATAATAAAAAAGTAATATAAAGATAGAAAATAATTTAAAGTGATAAAAATAATTATTTTGATGTGAAAAGTAAGTTATTAGTGCAGCAAAAAAATATTGCAAAATATATACCTTAGATTAGTGAACATTATTCGAGAAATTAAACAAATTTTAAATTAAATAGTAACTTTTCCTGTGTTTTTTTTTTTTTTTATATCGCTTTGTAATATTTTAATACTTAATAATATATTCGTATATTTATTATTTACAGATTAGTTACCATTAGAATTATGAGAGTTTATGGGATTATAAAATAGTTTTAAGGGATTTAACTATATATTTTGTGAAATTTTAAGTAAGTTAAGAGATTTTTAAGGATTTTATAAAAATACAGTGGATTTTCAGAAATATTAAGAGATTTAATCAGATTTCATGGGACCTTAAGTAATTTGAAGAGATTTTATGACATTTCATGGGATTTTTAATAATTTTAAGGGATTTTATGAAAATTCAGTGGATTTCTAAAAATTTTAAAGGATTTGCTGAGAATATATTGGATTTTCACAAATTTTAAAGAATTTAACGAAATTTCATGGAATTTTGAGTAATTTTAAGGAATTTCACCAGATTTTGAAGGATGTTAAAGGTATTTTAAGATATTTTATGGGAATTTTACGATATTTCATGGGATGTCAGGAATTTTAACGAATTTCATGAAATTTCATAGGATTTTAAATAACTTTATGGGATTTGTTCACATTTTATGAAATTTTAAGTAATTCTAAGTGATTTTACAATTTTTGATGGGATATTAAGTCATTTGAAATATTTTGAATGAATCAAATAAATTTTACAAAATTTTAGTGAATTTTCAGATATTTTAAGATATTTAATAAGATAATATGGGACTTCGAGTAATTTTAAGCAATTTTAAGAAATATCAAGTGAATTTACGAAAATTAAAGAAATTTCACCAAATTTTGAAAAATGATAAAGACATTTTGATGAATTTCATAAAACTCATGAAGATTCCTGAAATTAGATAAAGAATTACAAAATTTTATATTTCAAGAATTAAAATTTCTAAATTGTTTTTTCTACTAGCAAAAGGTGAACAAAAACGAGAAATTAATCGGATCATAATTTTTTTATAAAACGGATGTTTTATTTTTTAAAATGAATTTTATTTCCGCGACGAGAAATGGAAAGCGTAATATTCGAGTTACTCAAATATCCCCGAAAAAGGAAAAGAGATTGGGTTATTGTTGATTGGATGTAAATATGTAAAGCATTATAATTCGATTATAATTATAATCGGTTTCGTTAAAATTCATAAGCTGTAAGATCTCATATATCTTCTCAATATATGATCTCACTTTCCCATCAACATAAATTTATAATTATTTTGATGTTTTTGATCAGGTCTGCCTCGTGGGCACGACACTCGCATTGCCAGTCGATTCAAGGCAGAAGAGGGACATCCTACCTGGTGATCCACGATATGGTACTGATTACCATCATCATCATCATCATCATCATGAAAATGAGGTTGAGGTAACAAAATCCGTTGGAGGCTATGCTGGATCTTACACTGAACAACTCCCACATCAGACTTATGGTCCACCTTTCTACCAACCTGGCCAGCCATTGAAGGATTATACTCCAGTCGTTGAGGATATCAAGAAAACTGTAGAGACCTCCGCACCTGTCAAGGTAAAAGAGTAAATTAATTAATGTTGAATTTAAGAATAAATTTTTCTAAATCCAATAATTTCATTTAACAATGAAAAATCCAACATACAATTATTACGTGGACTTGATGTCAAATCTCTTCTCACGAAGTGTAAATTAAATTAGAAGATACCAGGTCAAAGATTAAATTTTAATTAAGTTTATTAATTGGAAAATCCCTCGGACATTACACAATGTAGTTAATAAATCACTCCTAACTTGATTCCCTTCAAAATTTCGTTAAAATCTATCAATACGTTTATGATTCTAAACATAAATTTCTCGAAGTACTTAATTATACTAGGGTTTTTAATCTACAACTTTGAAACTCGTAAAAATGTTAATTTATTGTTCAATCACACGGCCCGGCCCGGCTTCACCTTCAACGATCATTAAGATTTCTGGATAGATACTTAATAGAATTTGATTTATCTAAATCATTTAGGTGTAAACAAGCTCAGTTCAAGTGAAAGAGTAAGTGTTGACGTCATATTGAATTCGAAATGAAACTGATGTCACACTTTCAATGGAAAAAATAGAAAAATAAAGATTTCATTGTAGATATATAATTCATTTTAATAAATATCTATAATAACTGCTATATCTGAAAGATAATTTGATATTTCAAGTATTAACAATAATTTTGCATAATTACAGACTGTTCAGACCGTGCAACACGTTCAGCATACTGAACAAGCTGTACAGCTTCCAACTACTTCCTATGGAGTTCCTGTTCAGGTCAGTTGATAATAATTTTCTTTTTCAATTATTATTTTAACGATAAATTTAAAAATTAAAATTTTTTAATTAATATATTTTTTTATAGCAACCCGAGATTGTCCAGACAGTACAACAACAAGCTCCAGTGAGCTCTTATGGCACTCCAGTACAAAGCTTCGAGGTTGGTAATTAAAAATTGCAGATAAATTATTATTTTAATAATTATTAAACTCGATTAAAACCAAAACCGTTTCGCCCTTTCAGCAGGTTACATCTGTTCAAACCGTTGAACCTATCCAGACAATCCAGCATTTCCAAACTGTGGAACATGTTCAACCTGCCCAAGTAGTTCAACAAGTTCAACCTCAACCTTTCCAAACTTACGGACCACCCTTAACTGTCCAACATGTTCAAACTATTCAACAAGTTCAGCCAGTTCAACAGGTTCACCATGTTCAACCAGTTCAACAAGTTCACCACGTTCAACCAGTTCAACAAGTTCACCATGTTCAACCAGTTCAACAAGTTCAACAAGTTCACCATATTCAACCAGTTCAACAAGTTCACCATGTTCAAGAAGTTCATCATGTTCAACCAGTTAAAACAGTTCACCAAGTTCAACCAGTTCAACAAGTTCACCATGTTGAAACAGTTCAACAAGTTCACCATGTTCAACAGGTTCAACAACCTCTACCTCAGGTTAATAAATTAATTTTTCTTTATAAATTCAAAGTCATATTGCAAGCCTCAAAGTTTTTATTGAACTGATATTATATTACTGATCAAACATTAAACATCTGTTACTAATTTCCATTTTTTTTAACAGAAGGTCGTCCAAGTTCAAGAAACACATCACGTAGCACAAGCTGCACCAGTTTTCCAAGCAACTCAATCTTTCCAACCCCAACAAGTCAAGGTCGAACAACCAGCCCAGCAAAGTATGTATTTCCGTTTATTAAACTGCCATTTTTTAAAATGTAAATACGTTATGAAATACCTTATATCCTCCTTTTATCCTTCGTTTACTGACCTTGTACGAATTAAGCAATGAAACATAAATACTCATCTTCAAAGTCAATTCAAATAGATTAAGAATGATCAAACGCTATTATCCGAATGTGAAAGTAGAATTAATAATATGTTACAAACGGTGGAGCTAAATTAAGGACGGATTGAAGGTGCCGAGCCCTGGGCCTCGAATTCCCAAGGACTTTTTTACATTATTAGACTATTTTATAAGGAGTAACTTAGAAAGGAGTATCTCTTTAATCGTTCTACGCTCCAGCATTCTTTAAATAATCTCTCAACTATTTTGCAGCTTTCCAAAGTGCTGCTTTGAGCCAACCAGCCGCAAATGGTGGATACAGTTACCAGACTCCAGCTCCTGTTCAACAGGTTCAACAGGTTGAATACCAGACTCCAGAACCTGTTCAACAGGTCCAACAGGTTGAATACCAAGCTCCGGCTCCAGTTCAACAGGTCCATCACGTAGAGCACCACGCTCCAGCTCCAGCTCCAGCTCCAACTCCAGCTCCAGTTCAACAAGTTCACCATGTTGAATACCAGACTCCAGCTCCTGTTCAACAGGTCCACCATGTTGAATACCAGACTCCAGCTCCTATCCAACAGGTCCACCACGTAGAATACCAGACTGCAGCTCCTGTTCAACAGGTCCACCATGTTGAATACCAGACTCCAGCTCCTGTTCAGCATGTCCAGCAGGTTGAATACCAGGCTCCAGCTCAGGTTCAACATGTTCAACATGTCCAGAAGGTAGAATACCAGGCTCCAGCTCCTGTTCAACATGTCCAGCAGGTTGAATACCAGGCTCCAGCTCAGGTTCAACATGTTCAACATGTACAGGAATACAAACCAGTTCAACAGGTATATCAGTTTGAACAACAATTTCCTCAACAAATACAACAATTCCAACTTCAGTTTCAACAACAAAATTATCCGTCCTTTCAGGAGGTGAAAACTTTCCAAGTTCAGGCCCCTCAAGTTCAACGAGGATATTTGGGTCCTCAGGTCCAGCAAACCACTTTTGTAAAGCAGCCAGCAGTCCAGGAAACTGTCCATTTCGAGGCTCCAGTAAAGTCTGTCGAAGTTTCTCAAACTTCTCACACAGCTGACCAAAGTAGCAGCCAATCATATGCTGATAACGGTGGTTACGTCTACTAGACTTCTTTTATTTTTAAATATAGCTTGTCAGTGAAAATGAAAATAAAACTAAAATATTCTGACTTTTTTTTTTAATAAAAGCAGATGTTTTTAGTTTGAAAAACAAAGCAAGGAGAAACTAGATGAAGATAGTGATATAAAGTAAAAATAATAGACTAACAAAATAGGTCAGATGAGATTAAATCTCGTGTTAGATCAAATAGAATTCAGTCAGGTAAATGGAAAGTTGTACGATTCCATTTGAAAAAATATGTCTACACTTCGACAGTAGTACGCTAATTTATTTTCAGATTTCTAATACTCGTCTTTTTGTTTAAGACGCGTGAGATCGCAAGTAAATGACACATTTTTTGTACGTAAATAAAATCTTTTATCAAAAACACATGTCTTTACTTTCATGATGCACGCGACTGAAAAATTTACTTACTTCAATAGTCACAGTTTTTTTTTATTCTAATGTATGAGGCGTGTAGATCAAAATATTAAAATATCCGAAAAACTTGATTTAAGTTGGATCCAAGTGTTAAGCTCAAAATTCTATTCTCCATTTTAATCAACGAAAATTATAGATAAATATTTTTCCGTTCTGTAGTGCAAATCTTTTTTCAAATATAAAACTGCGTACAGAGCGAAAAAACTATTTAAAAAAAATACTTTTTGCGTAAAATGAGGAATTCAAAATCTGACTGCAAAATTTAATATTTTCATTTTACTTAAATAAATATTTGAATTAGATAATTTATCGCTCCTACGGATAATTATAGTTAAAAATTGATTAATTCTGCAAAGGGAAAAAATTCAAAATTTAATATTTGTTGATTAAAATGAAGAAATCGATTTTTTAGATTAGAACTTGGCTCTAACAGCTTGAAATTTTCTAATTCGTGAAAAACACGCTTGGTCAACTCCACACAAATTGAAAATATTTTCCAAGTCATTTGTCACCACAAACGACATTTTTTCGTGGGATTCATGTTGGATCCCACTGGACAGTTCCAATAATAACTAAATTCCTTAGAGTTCTTAAGGACTACGCGTAGTCGAACGTGACCTGGAGAATGACTATCTTGCAGCATCCATCTCAAGGAAGAAGATGAGTAATTTTCGCACCAAAGCTAAAACATTAAATTTTATAGATAACTTTCAGTAATAATTAGGATTTTTAAATAATTAAAAATGTTACATTGAAAGTTCGAGCAGAATATTTCTTTGCAGTTAAATTTTAACAATGCAAAATAATTTTTTATGTTCATCTGTATTCAAAAATTCAAATATATTCAGACGTATTCAAAAGAATTAATCTAAATAACTTAGTATATATAATAATAAAATAGTTTACTGAATAAATCTATTAGACATCTTAAGAAAATAAATAATCTTTTTTTTTTTATTGGGCTATCAAGGTTTTTTTTTCTTTTGATTAAAAATTTCTTCCGGAATCATCCAAAAATTGATCACATTTTTAAACGTTTTAAAGTGGTTTTTAAGAATGTCATCTTACGTGAGCAAATCCCAAAAATAGAAGTTGTTCGTGGGTAAAATTGGTGAATCCCGGAAGTAAACGCTCTTGACCATTCTTATTCTTCCAAGTCTTATAGGCTTCAATAGCTTCTCTCAAACCACTATTATCGGCTATATTTTCTCCCAAGGTCAAATCTCCATCAACATACTCTCTAATCTGTAAATTCATTCCAATCATTCATTTGATTAAGGACAAATGTAAAAACTATGACGACACTATTTACGTATATATTTTTTGCGGCTTCTTATTTTTCAACTAAAGAAAATATCTGGCTGAAACTTTAAGGAATGACAGAAAATCTATCACTGCACGTTGGTTTTCTCATAAATTTTTTCCGTTTATATACTGCAATTTTAATAAATTTTTAAACTTTTCCCTTTACCATTTCCTTTTACCATTTCACTTCATCATTTTTCTTTGCTATTTCCAATTACTATTTTCCATTGCAATTTCCCTCTATCATTTTTATTTGCTATTTCCCTTTACGATTTCCCTTTACCATTTCCCTTCACCATTCCTTTAACCATTTCCCTTTAACATTTTCCTTATGCAATTGCCTTTCCCGTTTTACCATTTCCTTTTGCCATATTTACCTCTAACATTTCCCTTTGCCATTTCCCTCTAGCATTTCTTTTCATCATTGCCCTCTACCCGTGTGGAAATATCGACTGGAGTCAGACTGGGTTCCAGATAGTTTGCCCAAGTCCCAACTGGGGCCTAATTGGGATTTCTAAGTGGGGCCCATTCAGGGTTGTAACGCTCGTCCCAACTAAAACCCATAATAGGGGAAAAATGTCTTAAAAAACAATTATTAATTAAGAACACGATTTATTGGCAGTTATATTATTGATATTCTTATAACTAATCGTTATTTTTAAAATTTAACGCATATATAAGAAATAAAATTTCGCACGCACGCGGGGGGAATCAAACGCATGAACTACAGGACGCGAGTCCATCTCCCTAACCATTACCCTAAGCTCTCGACATGGTGGTTCCAGATTTTTTCCAGGGTATATACTCAATCCGAGGATACACAATGATTTCCCACCCCTTTTGAAATTTTTTTTAAACATTCATTCAACAAAAATTTATTATGTTTATTCATTTTAAATGATAATTAATTTTGCTGTTAATTACTTATTAAGCATTGAAAACAATATGTATTATTTATTGAATGCATGAAGATACAAAATAGTTCGATTTTTTAATTTGTCAACTAATCCTAATTTCTATACAACTTTATATGAATATTGCTGTTTATTGTTAAAATCACATTCATTTTAGACGTAGTGAATAGGCGTTTACTATTTTAATTTTTAAGTAAAAAACAAAGTCACGATAATATTACTATAATTTTACAAGAAAATTTTTAGGAATAATTACAGATTTGCAAAAAAAAAAACTGTACAATAATGAATGTGCTACGTATCCAGTGTACTGGGATTTTAATGGGGACGCCCACTGTGGAGATGGGCATGCCCGGTATAAACCCAAACAGAATGCTAACATTCTTTCTTTTCCTTAGCTTTAATTTTTATAATTAGGAATCCGGAATAACTGAAAAAATTGCAATATTTTTGGGAAATTGCGTTCCGCCTGTCATATAATTAATATAGTACTTTAATTAATTTCATTTTTCTTAGTCGAGACGCCCAAGTGGGTCCAAGTTGGCGCCCACTTATTAACTGGGCTAAATTGGGCACATTTTCACACGGGTACCATTTCCCTTTACCATTTTCTTTATGCATTCTCTTTTCCCATTTTACCATTTCCTCTAACCATTTCCTTTTACCATTTCCTTTAACCATTTCCCATTACCACTTCCATTTGCCCTATTTCCCTCTACTATTTCCTTTCATCATTGCCCTTTACCATTTCCTTTACCATTTCCCTTTACCATTTCACTTTACCATTTTCTTTATGCATTTCCCTTTCCCATTTTTAACCAATTCTCTGTACCATTTTCTTTTGTCACATTTCCCTCTGCCATTTTCCTTTGCCATTTTCTTTTACCATTTCCCTTTGCCATATCTCCTTCTACTATTTCCTTTCATAATTGCCCTTTATCATTTGCCATTACCATTTCCTTTTATCAATTCCTTTGACCATTTTCCTTTGCTATTTTCTTTAACCAATTCCCTTTACCCTTTACCATTTCCCTTTCCTATATTTTCCTTTACCATATACAATACAACCTCCATAAGAGAGCCACCACGGGTGGTAAAAGGTAATAATTTCGAGAAGTAGGGGACCCCCACTCCTGGGCTTCGAGCTCGGAAATTGCGCGTGTGTTTAAAATGTGTTTGGGTACGCAACCTCTATAGGAGAGCCCGCGGCCGGCGGCAATGAAAAAGCCGAATAAGCAGCATCCTTTCGATTACATTACATATATAAAATGGATTACATGTAAAATGGATTTACATATAAAAGTGAACATAAATACAATATGTAGATATTAAAATATGAACATATTATATTTAAATTTAAACTGAAATTATAATTTTGTTTTCGTAAAACTTTTCGTACAGCTTTATTTTTATAACACTGTTAAGAAAACCGATTATATATATAAATGCACAAATTATTGTACGCAAATTAGAAAAATAATTTTAATAAAAGCAGTTTCAATGAGAAAAAACTGAAATTAAGCTGCGCTCAGCTGCGGTTCTCCTATAGAGGTTTTGCGCCCAATTTCCATTTCCCTTTCTCATTTTTCCTTGTCATTTCCCTTTACCATTCCTTTTACCATTTGCCATTACCATTTCCCTTTATCAATCCCTTTTACCATTTTCTTTATCCATTTCCTTATACAATAATTTTCTGTTACAATGATTTCAATTTAGAATGTGCGGTGCCATGGCTTATATTTTTTGTTTATGAAAATCGTTTCATCTGCATTTTTTTTCTGCATTGTTCCAACAGTCTTAATTATGATTTAATTTTCAACAAGTCAATTTAAACAAGTAAAAAGTAAGATAAAAAATATAAATATTTGGCTACCTCCTCTTCGTAGTAATCGCTATATTGCGAAACGAAACATTTCGCTCTTTCATTATATTTAGCAATGGTATCTCTGCTCCACCACTGGCGAACATTCCCATCACGATCATATTGCCTTCCACTATTGTCAAAACCATGAGTTACCTCATGGCCAATTATCGCACCAATTGCTCCAAAATTTAGGGCTCTGTAAATAACAATTGTCAGAAAATTTCGTCAAGGAGAAAAATAATCATTTCTATAAAATAGAGACGTTTTGGTTTATAGTTTCAAGAATTTCCCGAGCTTGTGAATTTATTATTTTTGCAAAAAAAAAATGTTCCCATATATTCGGTATGACTACAAACACTGTTATATAATTAAACAGTGAAATACATTTTTTCCACATTAATCATCATCATTGGTAGAAAAATTATTATTTCAAGCATCAGTTCTTACTCAAGCCCCAGGTTATAAAACGGAAATTGCAAAATTCCAGCTGGAACGGCTGCGTCCATATCAGAAGAACTGTTATTAGTCTAGGTGCAATATGGTTGAAGATTCAGATGTCTAGTCTGAAGAAAATTTTGATTTTAAAAATTTTTTTGCATTATTTGGATTAAGAGTATCTAAAAAGTTCGCAAAATCATTTTATTTTTATTTATTTACTTGTAAAAAATTACCCGGCGTTAGCCGGATTTTAAAAAAATTTCAAATGATTTTTTTTACATATTTTAAGTGATTTTTCATTTTAGGGAATTTCAAGATTTTAAGGGATTTTTATTTTATTTATTTTTTATATCTTATTTTATTTTATTTATTTTTATTTGACAAGATTTCAAGGGATTTTTATAAGAGTTTGAAAAAGTTACCAAAAGAAAATCCCAGAGAGTTTTAGAATTTTCTATAGATTTCACAAGATTTCAAGATACCTTAAGGCCATTTAAAACTTAACCACTTCCTACCTTACCGACATTTTTTTCACTGCAACGATACTTCAACATTTATTGAGATACCAAATTGAAAATTTCTATAATTGAAGCTAAAGCATTAAGGTACGTTTATCTGGTCCTAAATATTAACATTTATAAAAAAAAATTTTTGTTTTTACTTTTACAAAAATTTAAGATCAAATAAACATACCTTAGCTTATTTTCATTGATTCGAGAAATTTTTAATTTGATATTTTAATAAATGTACTTACGAGTAAGATTGCAGAAAAAAAGTTGGTAAGGTAGGGATCGGGTAAGTAATACATGCCCTTAAAATCCCTTAACATTACCTGAAATTGTTTTAAAACTTTTAAATCTTCTCTAAATGTCTTAAAATTGTTTATAATATATCAAAATTCTTTAAAGATCATTGAAATCTCTTAAAATATCTTGAAATCTCTTTAAATTCCTAAAATCAATAAAAATCTCTTAGCATCTCTTGAAATTCCTTAAAATTACTATAAATCTCTTGAAATTCTTTTATAATTTTTGAAATCTTATAAAATTGTATAATTGTATCTCCTGAGTTTCATTAAAATTATTGAAAATCTTTTCAAAATTCCTCTAAAATTGCTATTGTATATTGATATTGTTTGATATAATTGATATTGTATTTATATATAAATTGTAAATAAATAAAAATTTTGGGTTTTCAGAGCAGTGGAAACTTAAAAAAAAATATAATAAATGTAAAAAAATCTCGTCAGACCCAACTTCAGAAACTTCAACCCAATCTACGATTTTGATTATCATTTAATTTTGAATCTTCACCAACAAGAAATATAAAAATATATTGACAAATCGAATTAAATACTCTAGGATGACCAGACTTTGTCTTTTACATGATTCAATAGTAATAATTCAATACTAATAACTAAATACTTTTGGTAATTGACTTAATTCTTTTTTAGGCTACAGAAATGTCACAAAACAGGTTTAAATTCCCCTCTGGCCATACTCCTTAAATGGTGATTTTATAAAAAGTTTACCTACTTATCTGGTTTGCTTGGAATGTATGAAAGGCATTCACATCAGTTGGATCAGTCGCCCAACTGTTAATAAATACAATTATTGTCAATAAGTAAATTATCATATTATTATAATTATAATAACGTAAATTAGAAATTAATCTTTAAATATATCAACTTACTAGTCTTCATCATCCGAATTTGTTTGATGAATTTTTTCTAATTGTGCTAAACTCTTAAGTTGGATGATCTGGACCATATTTCCTAGATATTCACTCATCGAGAGATCTATCTGAAAATAAACGGAGCAGATCAAGATCAAATTACAAGATATTAAGTCAAATTGGATGCTCCATGAGTTTAGTTTCATCTATATTTTATAAAATATTATATTTATTCTAAATAATTATTAATTGATCTATCATATGAAATAATAACTATACAACTACTATTCATACGCCTTCATAATATTTGTCGATTTCTCCCTTATTAAAGAGCCAAAGTGGATGCCCAATGACGGATCTCATTTTGTTTATTTTGAGCGTAGTCGAATGTTTTGTTTTCGGATCCATCCAATCAGACTCTTTCACCATTTTATTAAACGCGTCTTTTATATATCGTAACATTTCAATAACTTTCGGTCCAGTTTTGTCGTGAAAAAGTGGATCAACAAACAACCAGGAAACTGCCATTCCTAAGAAAACGTGTAGATTTTTATGAAAGCGTTATAATTAATTTGAGGATAAATTGATACTGGAGCGAGTACTTAATTCGTGTCTTAAAAAGTGTATTCATGAAAAAGTGGTTTCCAGCTGTATATAAAAGTTAAGACGTTAAGATTTTTATCTCTTATTTTGGTAAAGTAAATTACGTTAAGAGAAGAAAATGTTGCTGGTCTTTTTTTTTTTATCAGGTCGATACCAAATTGGAAAATAAAGTAGTGATTGTGTAAATTTGGAAATGCTTATTATACTAACCCATTAAATCATTCACAGCCTTAGCACAGTTTAAAGACCTTGGTTCGCCAATTTCAACTTGCATTATCTCATCCAGGTAACTGGACCAGATTTTTCTTAGATCTTTAGATGCATAAGGAGTTACAATATCTACCACACTAAACCAGATAGCCGTTTCTGAAAATTCAATCAAAAAGATTATTATTTAATTGAAATTGATAGGATTAATGAACAATATTGGAATTTGGTTTGTTTTAAGAAAATGAACAATTTTTAAATTACCTAACAGTGTTTCATCAGTGGAAGATAATACGAGGGCAACTTTTTTCAGGTACTCAATATCAGCTACTAGCACCTTGTATTTGTCATCTAAAGTTACAATGTCCTGAAAGACTTCTTCAAGAAAAGGCCGCCAAATTTGTCTTTGCTCTAAAGATGAGTTAACAGATCTTACGTATTCATCTGTTATCCTTTGCAAATCATCTACTTGAATATAATCGTCGTCAGTCAACTCCTCCTCGGACAGCGAAGTATCATTATTCGTATGTGATAACTGAAACGAAAATAGAAGGTATTAGATTTGTGTAGAAAATTTGACCCTCCTCCCTATCCTGGTTTTGTCAAATCAATTACAAAAATTAATCAATTACCAATTATGATCAATTATGATTATTTTCTCGTTTTTGCACACTTTTTGATAGTAGAAAAAATAATTGAGAATTTTTAATTCTTGAAATATAAAATCTTGTCATTCTTCTAACTAATTTCAGGAATCTTCATGAGGTTTATAAAATTCCTTACAATGCCTATATTATCCTCAAAATTTGGTGCACTTTAAATTCTGTAAATTCAGTTGATACTTCTTAAAATTACTTAAAATTACTCAAAATTCCATAAAAACTCATTAAATTTGTTAAAATTTCTGAAAATCCACTTAAATCTTTAAAATTACTTGAAATTACTCAAAATCTTATAAAGTCTCGTTATATCTTTAAAAATAAAATTACTCAAAATTCTTGAAAATGTAATATAATCTCACCAAATCCATTAAAAATTCGGGACACTTCAAACAAGTGTCCTTCAAATTACTTATTATCTCTAAAAATTACTTAAAATTCCATACAATTTCGTAAAATCCTTTAATTTCATAAAATTCCTCGAATCTCTTAAAACTAAAGATCCACTGACATTTTATAAAATCTATTGGATCCATTCGAAACCCCTTTAACATCCTTCAAAATATAGTGATATTCCTTAAAATTACTTAAAATTACTCAAAATTCTATAAAATTTCGTTTAATGTCTAAAAGTTTATCAATTTACTTAAAATTACTTTATAATCCTTTAAAATCTCATAATTTTTCCCAAAA
This sequence comes from Synergus japonicus, assembly GCA_900474275.1. Taxonomy (NCBI): domain Eukaryota; kingdom Metazoa; phylum Arthropoda; class Insecta; order Hymenoptera; family Cynipidae; genus Synergus; species Synergus japonicus. The sequence goes on from UCOH01011283.1 coordinate 35,292, forward strand.
TAATGTGAGATTGGAAAAATTAAGGTATTTCAAAAGTATGCAAAATAATTCAGAGATTGTAATTTTTTTAATATAAAAATTTATAATTCCTAGTCTAATTTTAGGAATCTCAATAAATTTGTAAAATTCTTTTTTAAATTCCACAAAATTATTTAGAGTCCCATTAAATCCCATTAAAACCCTGAAAATATCTGAAAATTCAATGAAACTTTGTGAAAATCCTTGAAAAAGCTTTAAAGTTTCTAAAATTAGTTAAAATTACACAAAATATCGTTAAATCCTTTAAAATTACTTAAAATCCCATGAAATCTCATTAAATACTTTCAATTACCTGAAAATTCAATGAAAACTCTTTACTAAATTTTCATATTCTTTAAATTTTTTCAAATTCTTTAAAATACCGTGAAATTTTTGAATATTTCTAAAATTTCAAATAATTTTGTAAAATTCGTATTCTGTGTCTTAATAAACTTTTCGAAAACATACATAACAAATAAATAATTGCTTACATGATAAAATACCCCACTAAGCTCGTAAATTTCATTGACGACTGCATTTATTTCTTGATCATGCAAAAAGGAAGACGATTTCTTCAATTTACAAGTCCTATATTCAACAGTTCCATTGCTGATAACTTCTTTCATAACATCTGTCATATAGTTTCTTTCTATAGAAGCTGATACAATTTCCTCCTCATTTTCGTCCTCCTCCAATTTTCGGAAGTGCTGTTTTAATTTTCGCAAACGTTTTTGTAATTCCTCATCCCTATAAATAAATCAATAGATAATTAGCATATCTAAATTAGAGAAAAATTAATCAGTATGCATAATTGCATACCTATAATTATTATTAACAATATTAATTTACTTCGGAAATGGAGTTTCTGTAATTGGCATATCCAAGATAATAACATTCCTTGTTTTATTCTTTGGATCAGGATATACGTCCAACCCAAAAAATATATCCTTGCCGAGGACGCGTTTGACTGTTGCCATTTGTCGAACAAAATTTTGCGTTTTTTTCGTGAATGCAGCAGGAATTTGAGGCAAGTCTAACTCTTTTAATAAATTGAGTAAAGGCATGAGACCCATATCATTCAAAGACTCTGAAAGCAAATATATTTCATCTTGTACAACATTTAGAAGTGAGTAGTATATAAAACTGCAAAATAATCAATAAATAATGAAAAATAATGTATAATCCCTTTAGTAATTACTAGACTGTTTTATTATATTTTGATATTACATATACTTTTCAATAAACTGACCTAAATCCATGCAACTTTTGTACAACGTCTTCGCTTGTATGACAGCCCAAGGAACCTGAGCAGTGGTATTTTCGCGTAACAAGTCCCTAATCACTCTGGTTACTCGATTGCTTCTTTCACTAAACCAGGAATTTGTTAAACTGCTCTCAGGTAACGGATGTGATTCAGGCCATCTACCACAAGCGTACCTACGTAGAGAGACGCGTTATCTTAAACTTGTTCTACGTTTTCATTTAATGTACACATACCAAGAAGGAAGTAAGTGGATTTATTAAATTAATGCAGTACGCTTACAAGTTATGTATATCTAATTAGCACTACTACCGATTCTACATCGTGAACGTTCTACTTATCCTGCGGACTATATGATGTATGTATAATGTATTGCATAAATACTTTCTCCTACACACAAACAAAAACGTCTATATTACTTCCCATGAAATTTAATTATCGGAAGATATCCTGCACTAAAGAAAATCATAATCAATCATCATCTATTCTAGGTATCAATTTTAGAAAATTCAGGTGGATTTGCACGTCTAGATTTATATAACACTAAATCTTAGGGTGACTAGCGAAAGCTTCGAATTGTAATTCGTTTTCTAAATTAATCGCGCAATTTTCCGAATCATTCTGGAATTTTTATTCGAAATAAAAAGTTTCATTCCAATCTAATCCGAAGTAAGCTTTCAATCCGAAATAATCCGGCACCCATTCAAAACCAATTTAAACCTTTAATCCGAATGAATCCACCAATTCGAATTAATCATAATCAATCCGAACAGGATTCAATCGGATTAAAATCCTGAATGACCGGATTCATTCGGATTCAATCGAATTAAAAGTCCTGATCAACCAGACTTATTCGGATTAATTCTGATTAATTCGGATTGGCGGATTCATTACCGATTCATTAGGTTTGAACGTCCTTATTGACCGGATTTATTCGGATTCAAGGTTCTGATTAATTCTGATCAACTTGGATTGGCGTATTCATTCGGATTAATTCGCATTGACACACCTGTTTGACCCGACTTATTCGGATTGAAAGTTCGTACTAATTCAAATTGGCGAAATCATTCTGATTCATTCGGATTGAAAAGCTTGATTGACCAAAATGTTCGAATTCATTCGGATTGAAAGTTTGGAGTAGTTATGATTCACTCGGATTGGTGGGATCATTCGCGGATTCAATCGGATTAATTATAATTCACTCGGGTTGGCGGATTCATTCGGATTTCTTTTGAAAGGTTTTCGAATTAATTCGGATTGAAAACTTCCTTCGGATTAGATCGAAATGGAACGGTTTGGTTGGGATACAAATTCCGGAATGATTCAGATTGATTCGGAATGAATTTTATTTCGAAGCTTTTGCTACGGCTGTCAATTATCTATCCAAAAGTGTATAAAAAAAAGTTGCACAATATAAAAATAATGATTTTTTTTCCACCTTGCAACACTTCCACCATTTGAAACCCTTGGATTTTGATCATTGCCTCTACCAAATATGTTAACGGCTTCTCACGGAATCAAATTTTATTTTATTCCGTAAACAAATAAAATTAAAATAATTCTAGAAACATGAAATTACTTTAAGAGTACATACTAATAAATTATGCTTTTAGAGGCTGATTTGAAATCAGAAATTTTATTAGATTGCGGAGTAGAACAATTTAATTAACACTAATAAAATCAATCTCTTTCGAATCATTTATTTTATAATTTTTACTCATTAATCTGAAAATTTATAGTATACTCACTTGTAAAAATCATCACAAGGATCTACAGAAGTATCCATAGATTCTTTCAGACTAGCAGCTATATAACCCAATAAATTTTCCCATGAGAATCGATTGAATATAAATTGAGAATAATTGACATACATGCATCAGTAATGTTATATTATTATAGTCATTTATATTTATTATATTATATTATTTATTATACTATCGTATTAGAAGGCACTTACCTATTCTCATGCAATCCTCGTTATGACACAATTTATTATTTAAAATATCTGGAAAAATAAATCATTAGTTAACTAAATTAAAATTGTCTATTAGAACAAATTACACACTGTCAAAAGATTAGATTGAAATATTGACGCTGTACAGTGGAATATTCTAATGAGCTATAAAAACTGTTTAACTCAATAATCTCCTCATTGAACTTTAATCGAAACATTAACGACGGCCTGATAGTGCATAATATAAAACAAAAGGCTACTGAGAAGAAACTTTAATGACAAATGTCTATGTCAAGGTCACTCAGAAAATCTTGATAATTACCTTAGTACATACTAAAGCATCATAAATTGAAATGACAGTATGCACTACAAAAATAATAAAAACAAACAAATAAATAAACTTTATTTCCGCGAAGTATAGGAAATAGGAAGTTATAAAACAACTTTCATACAAAATAATATATAAAACTACATATTGCAATAATATTTATTAAAATAAATTTAAAATTTATTAAAATTTTCCAATTACTTACAAAACCTTAAGAGAATGAAGATCGTCAAAGATAAAGCAAAAATGAGGAAAAGTAGTAAAGTGTCAAATATAGTACAGTTCTTCCTTCGTTTTTTGAAACTGAAAAATAAAGATAAATAAAGAAATAAAAATAATTGAGTTTTGAATTGAAGAGGAAAACATATTTATTTGCATTTCTTACTATGTCCCTCTGGATTTTACAGGGACTAAATTCTTTTCACTTCCAATGGAATATATAGATTGTGAGTCGACTGAAAAATACAAAAAATGATGATTTATAATTTTTCATTAGTAAAGTTTTATAAATACGATTATTATAGAAAATCTACATCACAATAAATAAATAAATAAATAAAAATAAGCTTCTTCATTTTTAAACAGTCTTTAATTCAAATCTTGAATGTTCTTTGAAATTATCCCCTAACTTTTTTCTTATCATTATTATTTGTTTTAAATAACAAGAAAATGTGTTCAACATATATTAAAAATCCAGTGATTCAGAAAATTTTGTATAATTATATTATTATTTAACAGGTTTTATCTTTTGAATTAAATACATAGCTTTTTAATGAAATTATTTTAAGAAACGAGAAAGTAAATTTTATTGAAAGGCTTTGTGAAGAATACATTAAGTACTAATAATAGAAATAATTATTTATATTTAGACTTATGATAAAAATGGAATGTCCGGGTGTAAAACCGGAAATAAAAATAGATATAAAGTATATACATATACTTACCACGCTGGTTGTTCATGCTGAATGGCCCACTGACCGGATCGAACTGACGACACTGAACAACCTCGAGGAACAAGCAGGTGTTCATGCATTCACATTTCTCTGTGATGTCAGTGGTTCCCTCAGACCAATCATCATAATCATCATAATTTACCAATCATAATTATATGAATTCAATAATAATACAATTCAAGTGTTCTAAGAAACTTCTCGTGGCCAAAGTAATTGTTTCACCTCCATCTTGGTATTTCATTGAGGAAAAGGAGAAGATGAACAGGCTCATGACAACTGTATAAGATTTAATAATTATAACACAATTATAATAGTTGTAATATATAAATTATAAAAATAAATTAATAAATTAATATCTTTTAGGTAAAATTAGTGATTAAAAAAATATTTTAGAGACTTGTATATAAAACTGCCAATATTTCAAATTGCGCAACCAACTTTAAGAGTTGGTTTCATCCCTTAAATTTATCTACCGATAAAATAAACACGCGTCCCTTGTATTTCAGACATTAAAATCGATTACTGACACTGCGGTTTGTGAGAAAATCTCGAAATATGAATATGAGACGATAAAATCAAAAAATATTCAAAATAGATGCTAAATTCTCAAGTATCAAGTACACAACTCACACAAAGCTTCCAACGGCCCTGACAGTACATCTGTATATATGTCTACATATGTCCGTATAGTATCACTGTGTATGTACATATTTTATTTACGAAAAGGAAATAATAAAAATGTATATCATGCTACCTTACGTGAAGACAATTGTGAGTTTGGCAAGGACTAGTGAAATTGTATCGGATAATGAGACAAGTGTTGACAAAAGAATATTATTATTATTATTCTTAGAAAAATCGATTGCTAAATGGTCTCAGCAAACAGGAAAGCATATCTACAAGTAAAAGGAAATGTATATATACCAAAGCAAAGTCAATGTAATTGTAATTACATTTACCCAGAAAGCAAATGCCATAATAAAAATTCATACAATAAAAGAAGATGCTTTCAAGACTCTTCGCTTTTTAATATTAACTAGTAAAACAACACGTGCATTTCAATGTATTTTATAGAATTGAAAGGTATTTTAACTGTTACTATAAAATTTTAAAGGATTCGAAAATGTTTCTGGAATTTTTAAGAGATTTTCACGAATTTTAAATAATTTCGAAGGTTTTTCGTGAAATTTTAAGATAATTAAAAAGTTTCTTGGGATTTTAAGAGATCATGAATGAATGATGATGGCATGAATTGAATCATGAATCTTGTCGTGGAATTTCGAAATTTCAAAAGGTTTTGGAGAATTTTAAAGGATTTTAAGGGATTTTAATTATTGCCATGGAATTTCCAAGAATTTTAAGAGAATTCAAGAGGTTTCATTAATTGTTAAAATACTTTGGAATTTTTAAGGGATTTATTATATTTTATGAAATTTGAAATAATTTGAAGGGATTTTAAATGTTATAATAGAATTTCCAAGAATTTTAGGACGATTGAGAGATTTTAATGATTTTTTAAAACACAGTATTGGCATTTTTAAGGATTTTATGAAATTTTATGAGATTTCTAATACTTTTAAGGGATTTAGAGAAAGTTTTCGGATTTTTAAAACATTAAAGGCAGATTCTGGGTATTTTTAGAGGTCTTCACTAATTAGAACAAATTTCAAAAGATTTTTATGACCTTTAAAATATTTTATGTGATTTAAAAGATTTTTTTGTGAGGGTATTTGATTCAGGGATTTAAAAAAAATTTTTTTCAATGTGTTATAGAATTTTAAGGGAATTTATGCAATTTTAAGAGAATTTAAGGGATTTTTATGATTTTTAAAGATTTTGTGGAATATTAAAGGATTCCATAGAATTTTATGAAAATTCTAATAATTATAATAAATTTTAAAGGATATAAAGGGAATATTATTGTAGAATTTAGAGGAATTTCCAAAAATTGCTACGAATTTTAAGAGACTTTCACAAATTTTAGGCGATTTTTTTAACTTTTAAAATACTGTACAGATTTTGAAGGATTTTAAAATTTATCGGATAATTTTATTGAGTGATTTCAAACGATTTTTATGACTGAAAAGATTTCGTAGAATTTAAAAGAATTTTGAAAATTATCGTCAAATTTTTAAGGAATTCGTGAAATTTTTTTGAGGATTTCTAAGAATTTTTAGATCTTTTAACCAATTTTAATGAATTTCAAGAGGTTTCTAAGAATATTTTAAGAGATTTTAACAAATTTTGAAGGATTTTAAAGTTTTTTGTAAAATTTTAAAAGACCATCAAATCAATATGTGCGTTATTATTTTGTTTTCCTTGTTACATTGTCAAGTCATTTAGAAGCCAATCAGGTTTTCAACAACAATGTATGCAAAATTTTCGAGACATATCGTGACATCCCCTTTTTATGATAGGATCATTTGAAATGTGTAAAAGTGATATGATATAAAAATGATATGTTTAAAAAAAAGTAGTTTTATCAACACAATTCTTGCTTAAAGAACAGGTTCCATTTACATTTTTCTCGGGCTTGGTTCACACAGCCTTTTTAGCAAAACAATTATTCACACAGTAAGTAAACCAGTTCGCCAAAAAGGCAAACGAATTACCCTAGTGGTGCAAGAAAATTATACCAGCTAGTGCGCTAAGAATGCACCAGTAATTGCAAAAAATGCTGTATATAGAAGTGCATAAGGCCTTCAGGCGAATTTTATTATCCTCCCTTTTTAATGTCCACTAGGTTCTTAGGTGAGGAAATTATTTATGATCATATTCAACTTTTCAGTTTATATTTGCATTTTCCAGCATGCTGTCACAGTTATTAATCAAACATATATCTTTTATGTAATATTCCTTATTGCTAACAAAAGAAAAGTCATGTATGAAAATGGATGCAATGACATCTCAGAAATATTGAAAAAAACGGTTTAAACTTGTCAATATTTTATTAGAAATCATACGAATCATACGAGTTCTGCTCATCGAACTAGAAAAATAATTAAATAAAAATTGAATAGCAGTAAAAGATATAGTTTATCAGCTAGTTATCTAATAAGCTCGTCTTTGAATTGGAACAAAATTGTGCAGAAAAATCTGACGGTGATTAAGAACAGGTAATTTGTCCGAAATTATTAAATAAGTACGACCACCTGTCATCTTATCCGAGTGAGTTGGACGTCGCGTGAAAGGAAACGAGTCATTGATCGATTGGTTTTGCAAACTATTATCATCTGGAACCAAACAATGAAGCGTGATGAGAACTAGAAACAAGATCTTGATAAGATAATGAACCACGAATACGAAAGTGTCGCTATCGCTCGACACCATGAAAACATATTCCGCAATACTTATGTTTGAGCGATACGTTACCCTGGTAACTTCCAATTGATTTGTACCATCTCTACTCTCCAATGTAAATGCAAATGGGAAGGGAGACTGATTGGTGGACAAGAACCTTTTTCACCACTCTTCATATTTAGATTGTTATTATTTTTTCAAAGAAGGAAATAATTTACTCATTTTATCATGAATGTATTATATTTTATCAAATAAAATGTTAGCTCAAAAAATAAAAAGCATAGCCCATTATTTCAGGTCAATACATCATGACATGTTTTCCTCAATCACACTCACCGATCAGTTAATACGATGTTTACATGTCGCAAATCGTGCTGAGAAAATGCAGCGCGCGATCTTTTCGATCCAACTAGCCGCCGCGCAATAAATTTCACGTTGAGACCCCTTAGGAAAAAAATGCACAACGCGTGTAATGCGCACAGCAAAAACCGTCCATAAAATCAGCTCAGTTAAGCGTTGCAATGCTCAACAAAGTATGGTGAAGGAGAAATGTGAAGAACCCTATTCATTATTTCTACTAACTACTCTCTTGTGTAATAAATAAAATTTTGTGAAAATTAAACATGAGAGTGATATAAGAACATATTTTATTAAGATATGATGTAACGAATCTTGAGCATAATAATATTTTATTGAGTTTATAATTTGTGGTTTGTACACTTCTGATATAAATCTTCAATGATAAATTCATGGGAAGAAATTTTATCAAATTTATACAATATATAAAAATAATTATATAATCTAATAATATAATATAATATAAGATAATTATTATAATATTATATTTTTATATTTTTTATAAATTGAATAAGTAATTATATTTCTTGGTAATGTAATTTTCCGCATAAAGGAAGCTTTCTAGTGATGACAAAATCCAATTTCCAAAAAAAAGGTTTTTTCCTATATGATGTTGAATATTTTTTTTAATCGAATATTTTCTACATTAATATTTTTTTATTTTATTTTTAAAAATACTTTCTATAGAATTAAATTAATAAATTATATTATACTTTATTTTATTAAATTTTTTTCAATGGGAAAATAAAAAAAAATTCAAGATATATTGATTAGTGTGTATTTAAAGAGTAAACAATATTGAATTACTTTTTATTAAGTTTTTTTTGACTTTTTTTTTATTTTTTTTTTTAAATTGGTTTTTCAACTATAATGTCACGTTAACGTAACTACCGCATAATTATTAATTATTAATTAATTAATTAGTAATTAACAGAACTGGTTAACCATTTCAAACGAATTAATTGCAAATAATTATTTGAAATACAAAATGCCATTTTCTATTGTGTATTTTAAATAGGAAGAAGAAATCCATTTGCATTTTTCATTTTAAATAGTAGATAGAAAACCATTTTGTTAATCATTTTCGCAATAAACATGTAATCATCTCACGATTCATATAGCATCATAAATATCATCCCTAAATGTAAACACAAATTACAATTATTTAGTTCAAGTCTTTACATTTTCAAAACTCAAATTTAATGTATAAAAATAGATGCGTATATAAATAAATACTTGGGTCGTAAATAATCAAATAATCTAATTGCAAGACATTTTATTATAAAATATGATGAGAATTATGAGAAAAAATTTTCTACTGAAATCACTTCAATTTTTTTCTTTTTTTTTTTGCATTTTTCAAGAATGAAAATAAACAATAAAAATATAAAATAAAAATGCAATAAAAATAAAGATTAGTCTGATAAAACTAGTAAAATTAAATTTCAATTAAAAAATTTTTTAAATAATTATATTATCCAAACATTCATGCCTCTATGAGGAAGCAAATCATATTTGCTTTCAGGAAGCAATGTGTTCATTGAGTGAGCACAAAAGTTGATACAACTTCACAGCTAGTTTTTATATAGCATATTTGTAGCTTGAAAGCAGTTTCACTAACTATAAAACGATATATGTATAAATATAGTGAAAGCTTTTTTATAATCAGAATTACTAGTCAATTGACTTCGTACAAGTTAAAAAAAAAACCATTAAGTCTGTTCAGTCTCGAATATAAGTAGAAAATCAACGAAAACGATTTTGTATCGAAAAAGTAATTATAGAATTCATTTTTTTTAATTTTTCAATGTCATTCATAAAAATTGATGAATATTTTTTCCATTCTGTAAAAAAATGTATATGTTTATATTTTGATGTTATTTATAAATAAATATTATATTTATTTTATATTTTCTTATATTTTTCTTTATATTATTCTATTATTATGAATATTTTGATGTAATTCGTAATTTGTAATTCGTAACTCCTGCAGAGAACTGTAAGTTTTAGTCGTAAATATTTTTTTATTTAAGAAAGTCTATTTATTTCTTCAGAATTCTCGTTTGCGTTTTGCGATACAGTTTTCTTTTGCAGAAATATTAATATGAAAATCCCATGTTCATATTAGTATATTAGTAGTATAACTTAGTGCAATAAATTATATGTAATTAATTATATGATAAAAAAATATATAAATAAATATATTAATAAATTGCGAGGAAAGGAAAGAAAATGATAATTCATATTTATCACAAGACTAATAACTTTTATTAGAAAATAAATAAAAGTATGGTTCGAGGGGGGAACTGGGGGGTGTAATGTTGCGCAGAAGAACAGAAAAAATATACAGTGGCTCTGATGTCATGATGTCTTCTTCAGTATCACATGCCGCACAGAAAGAAACACTATGTTTTGAAGGGGGAGTGATGTAGGGTATGTGACGTGGTGTAATACAATAAAGTAGATTTCTTTTATTATTTTTTATTTCGGATGCCTGGTCTGTGGTCCGGGTGGTCTGACGCCTACGCCAATAATGCGTCCTGATTAAATTTTCAATTCCAAAATTGATTCGCCGATTTTCCAAAACGCCATAGTCGAGCTCTGCGTGCATCATCGTACAAAGAGATCCAATTGTTGCACTCCCTACTGGGGAACTCGACCTCCGCTTCCTTTTATCCAATCGTTGTTTGATTCGAATGGCACGAACCACCGGGGACCAGTTAAGAAGATGATACCTCAGAACACCTTTATTTACCATCCGTGCTTGACAACCTTGATTTCGGGTTCAGGAACATGAGCTTCGTATCCGATGAGATGGGGGTGGGGGACATGGGGAGCTTTGTAATGGATTCTGTTTGGGTGATCATGAACCTTCAGATGAAGGGGTTCTGGATGAAGAGGTGGGATTGGGTGTGGTTGTTGAACCTGAATGGCGTGGACGTAGTGAGGCTCGTGACCCTGTAAAAAGATTGTTTGTTATTCATTCGAACTATATGAATTCGTCGCTTACATGTATTTTTGCAAAACATCATACAATGTAGGATTATATTCAATTTTGAAACAACACAAAAATTGCAATGGAGCATTGCTATACACCATTAAAATGATCAACTTTGTTGCTCGGATTCATCAAGTCGAAATGAGAGCAGGTAAGTTGTAGAGAGATTGACTTTTTAAGTTGATTCAATTGCCCGTTTCAACAATGAACAACAGTATCAACAATATTGGAGAATGTGGCGAAGTACCAAATGACAGAATGTTTATAGAGAAAAATTCGGGATGAATCTGTAGAAATTCGTCAGGCAGGGTAATAATCCTTGTTGTTGCCTGAACGTTGAAAAGTCCACCAACGTTTTACCTTCTGTACAGCTGGTTGCCAGCCCTGAGACTGTTGCCAAGGATTACTTTGCCAACCACTTTGTTGCGGTTGCCAGCCACTTTGTTGTTGTTGTTGCCATGGATCTTGCCATACTCCAGGAGCCTAGTTGTTCAACAAAAACAACAGCAAACACTTAACAACTTGGACTCCTCGAGATTTAAATCTGACCCAAGCACCTCAGAGTCTTGTTCACTGTGGTTACTGGTTACTCTTGTTCACTGGTTATTCAACTCTTGCTGAAGTTACTCGTTTCTCGAGCGTTGAGGAAATTGCATAGAAAGATTCAAGAACCGCGAAGAGGGCATAAAAGCGAGAGTGCTATTATGCATTGTTACGTTGCTGGAGAGGTATTACCGGAAAGATATACAAGACACCTCAGAGGCGAGAATCCATGGCTGATTCTCGTAATAGATCGTAACTGTTACAACCGTTGCTGTAACTGCATCGTTAAAATTTAAAAACCAACGAAAGGAACGATGAAAGAGTATTGCAGAGTTTTATGACTAGACTTAGTTTTAGATATAGAGTTGGAAATGTGTATAGATTACATACATATAGATTCTAATAAGATAGAGATGGAGATAGTAGATGTAGAGATAGAGATTTTGAAATTAGAAACAGAAAGAGAGATCTAGTTTTGGAAAGTGGAGTATATGAAAAGATTATGCGAATTGAGTAGAAATGAAGAGTCGATTAGTATCCAGTCTTCAATGGACTTAATGCCTTTCACGTAACCGAGTAATCGGGAAACGTAATGTTGAGAGCTAGAGATAACAGCTCTCATTTTCAAACAAGTGCTTTAAGTTTTCCGCGAATAAACATTAGATTGATATACTTACAGCTTCGACGGAAGCGGCGGCCAAAACGACGACGACGAGAGCGATCTAAAATATTAAAAATCATTTATATATTATATTTTGAAAGTATACATTTTTTAGAAAAAACTTATTCAAAAACTATTTATTAAACTTTACATCTTTGAATTTACACAATCAATACAATATACACATTACAAGTATATAATGAAATTTTTCAATTTCGGAAAAATTTTTTAAATTGTATCTTGAATTTTATCTTCTTACAAATTATTAGTAAGTAAAATCCAAAATCATACTGAAAATTTCATAAAAGAGAAGAAGACAGATTACTCTAAAAGACAGAAGATTCTAAGTTTCTCAAATGTTCGCACTTGAAAAATAGTTTATACTCTAACATGAAAAATTGTGTGGCAAGAATTGAATCTCGAAAAACTGATGAATAATATAAAAATGAAAAGATAAATATGAAATAGCCAAGTGGAAATACGAAAAGTGAATTTTCCTCGAGAGGAAAATCTAGAAACTGAGTGTAACGAATCCAGTTGAAACTTACGATGAGTTTCATGTTGTTTCTGATGTGATACACTGAATTGTACTACGACTATGAGGGGCAGCGAGTATGCTTTTATAGTAAAGCCCTGCCCATGTCTAGGGAGGTAGATAGAGTCAGGCGGGGGCCAGTTGAGAACATGAGCGACTTGTATCGTAATACGGACCCCTTTCACCGTCGACGAAGGACCCTTTCGAACCCCCAATACGTGATCGCTATACCATTCGGAAACTAGACTTTGGTCACCCGGGTCTTAGTCTGATGATCATTGATTCTAATGTTTGCAAAGAAGAGAAGAGACCTTGATGAATACTCCCGAAGTTCCTAATGGTCTTATCATTCAGAATGGGAAACAGGGACCTGAAGATGAAGGTTGAGCTGCGGTCACCAAGAAAAAAGCCACCTTGGCATGATCTGAATTCAGATGGCTAGTGTCCCAATGGATCTCCTTTTTCGGAAAACTGGACCTATGGCCCTAGAATCGAAGAAGTTGTGATTGGGCAATCTAGCGAGTTTTCCTGGCTTTGAATCTTGAACGGCGGAATTAAAATCAGCGTTAAAGAGGCAAACGGCATTCGGCTAAGGTCGAGTTTGTCAAGCAAATTCCTTGACTGTGTGACGTTACTTGTGTTGCAAATAAAGGAAAAGAGCTGTTGCTAATGAGTAATTGTTCTGGTATCTGTCTACAAAATTTCATTTAAATGAGAGATAGAGAGATGTGTTAGAATACAAAATTTTCATTCAATAAGAACCAAGTGTTTGCAACTTATTTTTATGAATTTTACATCAAGTTTCAAAATATCGCGTATTTTTTCCTAGATCTAACGGTATCAGAACAAATAGAAGAAAACCGATTAAATTCTCGATGTGCACTTTCATTACTTGCGCTAATAACCTAATCGAGTGAGGATGAGGAAGAAGAAGCGTAATAAGCCATGTGAAAGCATTACTACGGATGCAAAGCAAATTACGAAATAGATCAACGATTAGAAATCTTATTGAACCCAAACATATAAATATTTTTATACTCTTTATAGACATATCCGTATTTAATCTACACTTTCATGCTGTATGCAATATAAAATTAATTAATTAACGTATTAAACTAACGTATACTCTTTTATTATTATATCCTCTTTTACTTTATCCTCTTTTATTTTATCCTTTTGTATACATCCTTCCTCAGTTTACTTTCGCTCTTTTAAATAAAACGCTATAATCTTACTTCATCAAATCTAGCAATATCTACATGACATGAAAACTACAAATAAATCTCTATTCTAAAATCTGAAGTCTATAGAAAGTGAGAATAAAGAATAGTTTCCTAAGTGTTTCGACTTTAACGTCTCTATCGTGCAAATATTTTCACAACGAGATAATTGTTCAATCTTATTAGGAGTTGTGTGTTTGTGTGTGTGTGTGTGTGTGTGTTGTACATTCTAAATTAAAATACAGTTTTTCGTGCTGGCACATTTACACATTGAATGCACACGCAATTATGTGTTCTGTAACCATATGAAGCGCCTAATTAGAAAATCCGCTAATTTCATAATACTAAATGTACGGAAAAAGCTGCCTTGACTGAAAATGAAGAAAAATTTTTTTAACAAAAGGAGTGCGGAGTTTTTAAAGTGGTTCAATTGTTACATCAAGAGAACGCATCAGACTCAAGGTGAACGTATTGATTTATTAGAAGAGTAAAATAAAGTTATTAGGATCGTTTAACGTAAATCTGTGACAAGTACGTTTCTTGACGTTCCAAGAGACCGACAGCCTATGTAAGTGTCGTGCCATTTTCATCGCTCCAAGGATCGAGAACGCCCCCATCGTTTCTTAGTGGTGGTACCGCGAGACAGGACTTTTTTTTTTCCTTTTCGTTACCAATTACCAACAGAACGGCGCGGCGCGGCGGTCCAGTCACCACTCACGGATTTGCGCAACAATTCGTATGTATATAAAGCACGTAATCTGACCAACACGTGTATAGTTGTAACAACTATACAGCATACCTTCGGGACACCCCATAAGCCCAGCGAGACGCTAAAGCGCACTCGCACGGGTATAACATTGCAAAACCTGGAAAGTTTAACGATTCCCATTATTTTGTAACACGTTGGTTATGCCCCGCATTAGAGATGGACGTTTGACCAAAGTCTTGGTTGTAGTTCCCATAACTGTACTACATAGTCTGTACTAGAGTATTTTATTTCTTATATTCTTTCATGAACAGACGGGCCTGCATGAACAGCTAGCAACTAATGCAGTCAGCGTGATCACTCTGAATATGTCTTCATTATTTCAAATGTGCTGTTTACTATCTTTCGAATCGTGCATTGAACATTTTCTCTTATTCCGACATAACTTTTACTTAATAATCTCAACACGAAGTTATAGAAGTGGAGCGTGCAGAATATCTTATCTACCCCTCAACTGGAGAGATAGATGGAATCCATCAGATAGACGAAATCAAGTAAAAGATATTTGCTATAAACAGACATCAGGAGTGTGTTTTTATCTTAAAGAAGTGATGTTACCAATATGTCGAAAACATTGTTGTCGAAAACCTGATTCGTTTAGAAAACTGCGTGAATTGTGTAAATGTATCGAATTTGAAATCTTCAATCTTCAGACTATTTTCGTTTTCAAAAGGATTATTATGACAGAGACTACGAATTTTATAGAATTTATTAAATTTTTGAAATATTAAAGGATTTCGTGGAATTTCAAGGAATTTTATGAAAATTATTTTTATAGAATGTGAAAAAATTTAAAGAATACAAAAATCTAATAAAGAGTTATCATTGGATTTTCCGGTAATTGAAAGTATGTTTCAATGATTTTCACAAAGTTTTATTGGATTTTCAAATATTTTAAAGGATTTTAAATAGTTTTGAGGACTTTTAAGAAACTCAAGGAATTTTACGAAATTTTATTGAATTTTCAGAGGATTTCACAAAATTTCATTGGATTTTAGGTAATTTAAGGTCTTTGATGAGATTTCATGGGATTTTTAATACTTGTAAGGAATTAAAAAACATTTTACAAAAATGAGATTCCTAAAATTAAACTAGGAATTACAAATTTTTATATTAAAAAAATTTTAATCT
Source organism: Synergus japonicus (assembly GCA_900474275.1). Classification (NCBI taxonomy): domain Eukaryota; kingdom Metazoa; phylum Arthropoda; class Insecta; order Hymenoptera; family Cynipidae; genus Synergus; species Synergus japonicus. The sequence continues at coordinate 51,317 of UCOH01011283.1, forward strand.
CTGAATTATTTTGCATACTATTGAAATCCCTTAATTTTTCCAATCCCACATTTTTTTGGGAAAAATTATGAGGTTATAAAGGATTATAGAGTAATTTTAAGGAATTTGACTTTATATTTTGTGAAATTTTAACTGATTTGAGAAACTTTTAGACATTTTATAAAATTGCATGGAATTTAAAGTTATTTTAACGATTTAAGGAATTTTAAGAGATTTATGAGATTTAAATAGATTTTCAGGAATTTCATTGGATTATAAGTAATTTTATGGGATTTGATGATATTTTGGGAGATTCTAAGTAATTTTAAGCAACTTTAAAATATTTTATGAGATATTAAGTAATTTGAAGAACATTTATTTCTAGAAATTTTAAAGGAGTTGGTAAAAAGTATTGTAAAACACATATATCCATTAATATTGGGGCAATTTTTTAAGCATATTTTTTCCACTGTCCTCGTTGCAATTATTATTAGAAGTGGTTACTGTTTATGCAACTGTAAAATTCAGTATTCAAAGTTATTCTTGTGAACAAAGGCGAATGAGTTGTACACAATTATATGAATTGGACTATGATTACCTACCCAATGTAGATACTGTTTCAGAAACTTTTAGGAGATTTCTAGGCATTTTACGAAATTTCATTGGATTATAAAGTATCTTAAGATTTAATGAGTTTTTGTGGAATTTTGAATAATTTTAGGTAATTTAAAAGAGTTTTACGAACTGTATTGAGATTTTAGAAATATTAAGTGAATTTACGGTGATTCGGAGAATTTTATGAAATTTTAAACGATTTTGCTTCCTCATAGAGGAAGCTTTGTAATGGTGACAAAATCCAGTTTCCTCAAAAAGGTTTTCTTGAACATATTTCAAGGGCAATGTATCTAATGTGTGTGTGTGTGTGTGTGTCCACTATATACCTAGTTGAATTTCTTACAATGGTTTAACAAAATATTTTATTTTACAAGTTTTATGAACTTTTATACTTTTCGTAAAATTCATTTTTCCACTATAATTTCTCAAATATTGAAAATTTAAAGCTAGTGTAAGGGAAATGAAGATTCCTTTCACCGAGACGAATCGAGTGACCTGTATGATGAATTCATTTAAGTGAAAAATAAGAAAGTTATGGTTAATTGTATTTTTAAAAGAGTAATTTTTCGACTATAATTTCTGAAATAATTAAAATTTAAAGCTGATGTAAAGAAAATGAAGATTCTTTGTATCTAGACGAATCGATTCACCTAAAAGATTAATGCATTTTATAAAAAAAAATATGAAAGTTATGCTTTATTGTAATTTTTGAAAATGAATTTTTTGAATATAATTTCTCAAGTAATCAAAATTTAGTGCTGATGTAAAGAAAACTTAATGCTTCCTCTATGAGAAAGCAAATCTCATTTGCTTACAGGAAGCAAAGTGCTCATTGAATGAGTACAAAAGTTGATACAACTTGACAACTAGTTAAATTATTTTATGTGATATTAAGTCATTTTAAGGACTTTTAAGAGATATAACGATAGGTCGTGGAATTTTTAGGGATATTAAATAATTTTACGAAATTTAAAGAAATTTTACCAGATTTTGAAGAATGTTTAAATGATTTAAGATATTGTATGAAATATTAAGTGATTTTAAGGATTTTGAAGGGATTCAAGAGATTTTACGTGATTTTATGGAATTTTAAGTAATTTTAAGGTATTTTAAGATATTTTCAGAGATATTAATTTTAAAGACTTTTATTTAAAAAATTTTTAAAGGATTTGATGAGATTTCATTTAATTTTACAGAATTTAAAGAATTTAAAGCGATATTTCATTAAATTTTGAGTAATTGGAAGTAATTTTAAGGAATATAAATTGATTTTGCGTTAATTAAAGGAACTTTATTAGATTTCATAGGATTCTATGTAATTTTAAGAGACATAAAGATAGATTGTGGAATTTTAAGGAATATACAGGAATATCAAGTGATTTTGCTTTTAAAAGGATTTAAGATATTTTATGAGATATAAGTAATTTTAAATAATTTTTAAGGATTTGGTGAGTATATCATTGAATTTTAAGGTATTTTAAAAGATTTAATAAGATTTGATAGAATCTTGAATAATCCTTTCTTAAAAAATAGATGACCTGTCCAGTGTCCGCAGTTTATTCGTGATCTGATTGGTTGAGAGATGGTCACGTGGGATCATCACAAGTGCGTAACGTGAAGTAATTATATAGGCGCGCGAAGCGCGGTGTGATGTTCTAGTGTTAAGGAATTGAAAAGGGTTTTACAATTGAGATTTTAGAAATATTAAGTGATTGCATGGTATTTCGACAAAGTTTACGAGATTTCATTGGATTTTCAGAAATTTCAAGGGATTTTATAAGACTTAATGGAATTTTTAATAATTTTGCGGATTTTACGATATTTTGTGGGATATTTATTAATTTTAATGACTTTTAAGGAATTGTAAGGATTTTAAGAAATTTCAGTGGATTTTCAGATATTTTAAGAGATTTAATCAGATTATTATATTTTTATTATATGTATATATATATATATATATTTATTATATTACATATATTATTATTATTACTAATCCTCCCAAAAAATTCAATATGAATATGTCAAAAGATAAGTAATTTCTATTCCTTCGGCAGTAGTTACGGATTGTAATAGTCAGACGTATAGTATATACATTATACAATATACGTATATAATAGCCTTCAGTTAATTCTTTTATTTTTGAAATCAATTATTTATGTTTACAGCTGTAACTAAAAATGATTTGCAAACAATTTTTCTTAATTTTTAAAATGTTTAAAATGTTTAAAATCCAGTATCAATAGTACCAAATCAGTCTAAAATCTAAAATAATTTTTGAAACAGAAGGATATGTATTTACTGTACAAGAAATCGACTTTAACGTTTAGCTAGACTTAATACAACCGAAACGTTTCTTTTGCTAGTGACGCGAACATTAGAAGAAGGAATTTATGTCCCGAGTGTATATGTGTAATTTAGAACGTGTAACTTGGAAACTGCATAAATGTAATGGCATATACATTACACTGTAGCTATATTATTCTTTCATAAGACAATCAATACCAATGGGACCATTACGTGATTAACAACAGCTATTAAAATGCATCTTAAACGTTTCAATGTTTATTAGAACCATAAACATTGATCTTGATAATTTGAGACATAAATCAATGCTAAAAATTAGTCACCCTATGTAAAAAATATTTCTTCTCATAATATATGTTAAGCTTAATTAATTTATAAGAAAGAATTACATAGAATTACAAGCATTACAAAGAATTTGCTTTTTTTCTTAAATATTAAAATCAATAATTTTGATTATGATACAGATTTATGATCCTGTACGAAAAACTGCATATCGTAATAACCACAATATTATAAACTACAGCAAATCCGCCTTCCCGCTTTGCAACAAAAATGACTAATAAATAATATAAACATAGAAAGTCGTTTAAATTCAATTCCCGGAAATCTTTGCGAAACTTTTCGTTAATCTGACATGAGCGACCCTTTTTTCCAATTGAAAATCAAGCCCAGGGTGAATACTCATTTACTTGACCAGGAATTAAAGTGAGGGCTCTTGATTTTTTCTTTTATTTTACATTTACATTTACATTTACATTTACATTTACATTAACATTTACTTAATCAGTCATTCGTGACCTGATTATTCGAGAGCTCGAACGTCAGGATATAATGTCAGAATGTAAACAGAATATCTAGGAAGGACCTAGAAAAGCGAGAACCAGTCAACGGGACCGGTCCTGCAAATAGTAATTCACCTTATAATCATTTAATTGAGCACTCAGATTCAAACCAGAAGTTACGCATGCATATATGTGACGGTAAACCGCGCCTACGAAACACTTATTTCTATTGGTTACACTTAAAGATAAAGTTCATGCTGACAAGCGTAAAGAGAGGCTCGTATCCTGGGTAGCATGAGTGAGCCCCTAAAACTAATTATTCATGAAACCGCAGTTCGGTTACTTAACAAACCAGTTAGTAAAATATCAGGAAAATACTGTCAATTTCGTATGCAATCAGAATTAAGAGCGTGTTACCGAGTGGTCTGGTTTGTAGTGCGTGAACTGCTTTCTGGATTCATGGTATTTCGATTCACGGGATTAGAGTGGTCATTAAAATGATATTTTTTGCATAATTACACATTTTTATTTCAAGCATTGAAATAACGCACTCTGTCGAAAGATATAATAGTCTCAAATTTTCTGGCGTCAGAAACGCCAGCATGAGTGTCGCGGTTATGAGTTTTGAAACATTATAAGTGCATTTCGTTTAGAGTTAATAAAAAAAAATAGCTGTCAAGTTCTATCAACTTTTGTACTCATTCAATGAGCACTTTGCTTCCTCATAGAGGAAGCATTAAGTATTCTTTAAATCAGCATTAAATTTTCATTATTTCAAAAGTTATACTCAAAAAATTCATTTTTCAAAATTCCAGTAAAGCATAACTTTCTTATTTTTTTTATAAAATGCATTAATCTTTTAGGTGAATTAATTCGTCTAGACACAAAGAATCTTCATTTTCTTTACATCAGCTTTAAATTTTAATTATTTCAGAAATTATAGTCGAAAAATTACTTTTTTAAAAATACAATTAACCATAAATTTCTTATTTTTCACTTAAATGAATTCATCATACAGGTCACTGGATTCGTCTCGACATAAAGCATATTCAATTTCCTTACGTCAACTCGAAATTTTCATTATTTCAAAACATAGAGCGAAAAATTAACTTTCAAAATTATAAATAAACATAACTTCCTCATTTTTTAATGAAATACATTAATCATATAGGTCAATCGATTCGTCTCGATGAAAGGAATCTTCATTTCCCTTACACTAGCTTTAAATTTTCAATATTTGAGAAATTATAGTGGAAAAATGAATTTTACGAAAAGTATAAATAAAAGTTCATAAAACTTGTAAAATAAAATATTTTGTTAAACCATTGTAAGAAATTCAACTAGGTATACAGTGGACTAACTATGCAAAATTTCATCAATTTATCTCTACGCGTTTTCAAGAATTAAATTGCTGGATCGTGACACACATACATACATACATACATACATCCGGACATTTTTTCAGATCATCATATTAGATATATTGCTTTTGAAATATATTCAAAAAAACCTTTTTTAGGAAACTGGATTTTGTCACCATTACAAAGCTTCCTCTATGAGGAAGCAAAAACATTGGAATTATTGATTTTAATTCTGTCAGATTGTTTGGATTGTGTTTGAAAAATTTGGGATAGTTTAAACTATATATATATATATATTATAATTATAATATAGTTCTTTATGTTTCCATTGATTATTACAATTATTGCTGGAGTTTTCCGTAATTTTCACTAAACTATTGAAAATTCCCTAGACTTCTCACTGATTCCCAGAAAATTTTTCACTGATTCAAATTTAGAGAGTGGAAAGAAGAAATAACACTCTCACTTCTCTTCTTTTTCTTCATTTTCTATTATAGAAAGATAGTTATTTTAAAGAAAATTTAAGAGACGTTAAAGTGGAAGGGAAATGTAAAGAGAAGGAGTAACATATTAACGAAAGGGAAGGAGGTCCAGATATTATCTGATGTACCTAGACGGATAACACATTCGTTCTCACAATCTAAGCGAGTACAGAGTATAACATTTTAAACTCATTTAGTAACGGAGTATAACTTTTTAAGTGAATTTTTAATTAATATTGTAAATAGTAGTATTTTAAATTGAAATAAACCGAAAATAATTTTAATGGCATTGGACAATGGACACTCTGAATTTAACTGAAATTATATGAAGAAGATTCTTTTGCATTTACGGACTATCAGTCAAGATGAATTAATAACAATCATCATATTTATCGTTCGAGAGAAAATAGTTTCTAATTATAATAGATTAACGTCTATATAATTAGAGATTAGATTAACGCAAATATATCTGCACACGATTAATTTCCAGATGATTCAAAACCATTTCGAATCAAGGATTAAAAATATTTTTAAGGTTTTTCAAAAATATATAATTCTTAAATTACTTAAAGTCCTATGATATCTTATGAAATTCCTTTAAGTTTGACAAAATCAATTTATATTCCTTAAAATTACTTCCAATCACTCAAAATTCAGTGAAATCTCGTTAAATACTTTATAATTTCTAAAAATAAAAGTTCTTAAAATTACTTAATAGTATTTAAGGATTCTTAAGGGATTTTAAGATATGTTAACAGATATTAAGTTAATATCCTTAAAACGTCCAGTATCACATAAAATATCTTTAAATTCTTTAAAATTTCATGAAATTCCTCAAAGTACCGTGAAATCACTTAATATTTCTAAAATTTCAATGCATTTTGTAAAACCCTTTAACCCTTCCCCAACATTATTTAAAATTCCATGAAACCTCAACCTTTTTTGACAATGAAAATAATCTGAAGATAGTTTTAAAATTCGGTATATTATATGGTAACATCACGTTTCTACGATAGGATTTAGGCTTAAAATCCATTCATTAAAAAAACGTCATTCATATAAAGTAATGAAAAATTTTTAGTGTAAAAAAAGTGCCATTTCATTCTTAAAGATATTATTTGTCCTTTTCATTAGATTATATCTAATTCCAATAAGCAAAAATAATTGACCAAGTCGCCTAAAACAATACTATATATTATAGATATATTACATATAATAAAATTTGCAACAGATTACATTTGAAAAGTTCTAACGAGAACCGTAAAAGAACTTTATGGCATATACACTGGGCACTTATTTGTACAGTACAAGCATCTCAAACGCGGATATCGTGCTGCTTTACTTTTTGGTGTAAAAATAGTATATAATGCGCAATTTAATCTTCACTCGGTACATATCGCGATTTCACACGTCTAGGGATCAATACATCACGAAACAATAAAGCCTGTTGAGTAATCGTACGATATTCAGTCTGAGATAATATTAGCGTGCATAAGTAATATTTAAAAGGTAACGCGTAACAAAAACGCGGAAAAGAAACTGAGACTTCCTATCTGGCACGGACTATCGTAAAAAATGATCATCATTTTCACGCTTACTGAGACTTTCATAATTTTATAGGATACTTTTAATTTTATCTTTAAAAAACTTTTTTATGTTTAAAAAATTGTCCATTCGTAAATAATACAACACATATAAATACATTGAAATTACTTTAAATATTTGCAATTCTTTTGAATTCTTTTGTATCATTTATTTTAAAATATACGGAACAATATGTGTATTTTTAATTAAGAAAATCTCTTCATTTGCATAAAACATGTAAAAACATTGTGCAAAAACTGAAGACACAAAAAAGGGATATTCAAGCTTAATATCTTAGATAATGAACTATACGACAGCCATCTAAGATAATATTCAGTCGCAGTATCAGTATTCATCGCAGGATGAATATATTTGTCACTAAATTTTTTACTATCTATATAGATATTTTAAGTTTGAATATCCATTTCTCTCCATGTATACGATATATTTGAAATCGTGTGCAGTACAAACAGTCGATAAAATCGTTCTGCGAAGCTTCATGTACAGGTTTCACGTTCCTCTCGTTGAACAACACCTTAATGGATTCTGAACCAATGAGGCATGACGCCTAACCACTTCCGCTGAGATAATCAATGATATTTATGTCTAATTGTATTATAGAATCGTATTTGAATCCTGGTTAGGTAGGACAAACTCGATGTTTCAGCAAAATATTTTCGGTGGATCGAGTGAATTAAATATATTAATAGAGCAATCAATAAATACTTTTACCTGAAGGCTGAAGGTATTATATACATAAATAGCAAACATGATAAGATTGATAAGTCATATATCCCTTTAAATTTCATTAAATCCCTTGAAATTCCTTAAACATACTTAATATCATTTTCCTTAACTTTTTCTACCCGCCTTTTCGTAAGATGCATTAAAATTCCTTTAAATTCTTTCTAATTCCAAGAAATTCCTATACAAATCTCGTGACATCCCTTGAAATCTATTAAAAATCTTTAAAATTACTTATAATATCCCATAATCTCAAAGAATTTCGTACATACCTTGAAATTCTTTTAAATGCCATGAAATTTGGTTTAAAATATTGAAAGTCTTTAAACTTTTATAATTTCCTAATAAATTACCATAAAATTGTATAAAACCTCAGTAAGTTTTGTAAAATCATTCAATTTCAAAATCAAAAAATCACTAAAATTCCACAAAATCCAAAATTCCTTACAAAAATGATGAAATCACCGTAATCTCGTTATAACTTCCTTAAAATTTCTGAAAATCTTAAAAAATATCGTCAAACCCTCTTGAAATTCGACAGAATTTCATAAAACCGCAATAAATTTTGTAAAATCTCTTTAGAAAGTTTAGAAGATCTGAAAAATTACTTTTTTCAAGAATTTATTTGGAAGAGTAAAAAACAAAAAAAAAATTTTTTTCAATACTTCAACTACAAATTAAAATATATACTTCAAAGGACACCCCTTTTATTTTAATTATTAAATGAAAATTTAATTAATTAATCATTTTTATCGGAATAAATAAAAACCATAAATTAATATTTTCATTAATTTTGTAATACATTAATATTTCTAAAATATCAACATTCTTAGAAAAAAGCTTTGAAATTCCTTAATATTACTCAAAATTTCCTAAAAGCCTAACACCCTTAAAATTCTTGAAAATTTTTTAAAAAATTGGATATTAATAAATATATACTTATCTTAAAAGTGAGAAAATGTTTATTTAGGAGACCTAAAATTGTCGAATTTCGTTGTACAATCATGTAATTTTTTATGTTTTATGAATTTGATATTTGAATAATATATATTAATTATTCATGCAATGTTTCTCGCTCGCCGAAGCGCGCATATAATATTGCTAATTATAAAGTAATTATGCACTATGAATTTTTACTTTAATTAATTTTTGCAAAGTAGAAGTTTGTTCTAAGCCAAACAATAAACTTTTTTATTTTTTACAATGAAAGGAGGAAAGTGCGTGGGAGCAGAACGACCTGAATTTCGCAATAAAAATATATATACTTAACGCGCAACACGAGCGCTCGTAAAATTTATCTAGATGCAAACAAATTTTTCTGAATATATTAGAAAAAATATATATAGATGCTGTACATATAAAGGTTCATATATCTCAGGTGTCTATTAAATTTTTTTATGTTTTTATTCTAAGACAAGAACACAATCTCAGCTTCAAGAAGAAATATAAGTTTGATTTCCGTTGTAAAACCATTTTATTTTATTTTTAAATACTAGCAGAAAAGGATGTTTTGAGACATTTTTATCGATTTCACTAGATTTCAAGAGATTTCAATAAAGTTTGCCAGGGAATTTTACGGGAGAAATTTCAAAAGATTTTTACGATTATTAAAATTATTATTATTATTATTATTATTATTATTATTATTATTATTATTATTTATGGATTTGATGGAATTTGAGTAGATTTATAATAATTTTAAGGGATTGCAAATATTAATAAGGAATTTTAAGAGGTTTCGAGGAATTTTTAGAGATTTTCATAAATTTTATTATGGATTTCAAAAGATTTATGATTTTGAACATTTTTATAGAACTGTAAGTTATTTATTCATGGAATTTGATGAAATTTCTAATACCTTTAATGGATTTTAAATGAAATAAAAGTGATTTTAATTGTTTTGGTGGAATTTAAAAAAATTTTAAGAAGTTTCTATAAATTTTAAGAAATTTTCTCGAATTATGTGCAATTTCGATGGTTTTCGTGAAATTTTAAGAGATTTAAAAAGGTTTCTGGGATTGTAAATGTGGTCGTGAAATTTCGAAATTTTTAAATATTTCTGATACATAATTGTAAAGAATTTAAAGAGAATTTAAATTTTATCATGGAATTTCCAAACGCGAGGTTTTATACACTTTATTTACAAATAAGCAGAATTGCTTGATGATTTTTTTTACGTGTAAAGTGATAGTACATGTCGCTTGCTAGAAATGGCATGTTATAGAGCTGGACTTTTATCTACGATCTTTCAGTTTCACTACTTACTTATTATAATAAATAATAATTATAGAATGACAGATGCACATTTTAAAGGCAAAATTGAGTAAGAAAATTGCGCTATTATGCAAATTTGAATTTTTTTTTTTTCAATTTACTGATAAAAGTAAGCTATACTACAATTACTACATACAAACATAGAAACTGCACCATTTCCAAACCAGAAATTGTCATTTATGCACGCCTTTGAAATGAAAAATTATTATTCTGGGTTAAAAAATGATTATTATGCCTTCTCTCGCTCATCTAAAATTTTAATCGCTTTCTAGAAGAACCACTGTGAGAAATTCTTTTATTCTGCCCCGTCGTCGTAAATTACAATAAACTCTGCAAAAATTCTTGCGAGAGTCTCAAAATTACATCATGCACAAGGAAAAAGGTCGACTATGCTTTTCGCAAACCTCACGATTTGCTTTTGTATTCAGTGAATTTTCCCTATTCTTAAGCACGAAAGTGGCACTGCTGACCCTATCGATTTCACGATTCAGGATCTCGCACGCTATTTATTTCTCCGCCTCTAGATTGGCGATATTATTACAGAAGAATTACGTGCGTTTCATCGCACCTATCGTTTTCTGCCATCAATTCTGATGGTTCAGCCTGCAACAATATGAAAGTAGAGTTGTAAATTTAGACGTCTAGATTGACGTTTTGTTTTTTAGATTTATTTAATTGAATAAAAATATGAACAATAAAAGTTTTCCAAACTTTCCAAAACCTAAAATTTGTAAATTTCACAAGATTTGAAAAATTATAAAATGATTTTACGATATTTATAGTGATTTTGATTGATTGATTGTGATTTGATTTATTTTATTTTTAATTTTTTTTTTTTTTTATTTTCATTTATGCTGATTTTGTCTGACTTAGGGGATTCAAAGGGATTTTTAAAAATCGTGAAATTCCACGTTAAAAATCTCTAAAAATTTCTAAAAACCACTTGAAATTCCTTAACATTTAAAATTCCTCAAAATTATTAAAAATCACGTCAAATTCTATGAAATCCTTAACAATTGAACCGCTGGCGATTAAAAGGGGGTACTACACGTGGATTCGAAACATCCACTTTTTATCAATTACTTCAAAAACTAGAAAACTTACAAATTTTTGCAAGAGGAGAAAAAGATACGCCTTGAAATTCTCTACAAGTACAAGTCTTTAAAATTAAAAATCGAAAGACTTTAAATTAATTTTCAGGACAATACTTCTCAGGTTGAATCCACGCGTACCTCCTTTTGATCGCCAGATTGTAATTTAAAAATTAGAAAAATCTCTTGAAATCTTTTTAAATATCACCATGTCTTTTAAAAATCTACAAATTTTTGAAAGCTCTTAAAAAAATGTACAGCCTATGAAATTCTTTTTTGAATTCTACTAAATCTTTTAATAATCGTATACAAATTTTTTTAAAAATCTCTTAAAATTCCTCAAAATTTTAAAATGTTTAGAATTCCTTAAAATCTCTTAAAATTCTTTAAAATACTTTTAAATTGTGTGAATTTCTAGAAAAATTCACGAAATCTTTCTAAAATCCTAAAAATCTTTTAAATTTCGTAAAAACCACTTGTAAGTCGTCAAATTCTCTTCAACTTCCAACAAATATTTTTAAAATCACAAAAAAAATTACTTGAATGTCGTAAAAGTCGCTTAAAAGTCGTCAAATTTCTTTTAAATTCATTAAAATCTCTTATCATTCTTAGAAATGTCTTAAAATTCTTTAAAATTACACAAAAATCTTCAAAATCATAAATATTTTGAAATCCCTATTAAAATTTATGAGAATCTCTAAAAATTTCCTAGAAATCTCTTGACATTCCATGAAATTCTTAAAAATTCATAAAATTTATAAATCTCGTAAAATCCATAAAATTCCTCGCAATTCATAGAAATCTTTTAAAATATCTGAATCCTCAAAATTTCGAAACATTTATGTTTTTGTGTAAATTGAAAAGACACAGTATTGTGTTAATAATTATTTATTTAATAAGAAGAGGTTCGCGCTCTCGCTCGGAGGTTTACAGTTCGGAAGCCGAAAAGTATCTAAACTAAGTTGAAGTTTGTCAGAAGTACATTCAAAGAGAGTTTGAGTTTTTACAGAGAGGGGATTTTATTCCTATTGGTAAAAATTGGGTAAAAAAACCAAAAACAAGCTGTTAGCCTCATGGCTGTACCTGAGTTTGCATGATGGTCAGCGCCATAAAACCATTTACAGAGGATCGAAGACTAAATCCTTAACTATGACGGCAGAAGCACGTCTGAGCAATAAGCATAAAAACATTAAAAGATTAACAAAAAACTCGAGGCTTGAAGTTATAAAGATATAGAAAATGCAGAAACAGCTGTTAGTTATAAATTTTAGACCTTAGGCAAGCTAAAAAAAACTTCTAGACAATTTTGGTTTTAGATAGACGGTTCTTAGAACACAGTTTCAGAAATAAAGTAAGAATGATAAATATAGTAAAAAATTGTTACGATGTAACAATTTAGAATCCTTAAAAATTCACAAATTTCTTTACAGTTTCACGAAATTTCCTAAAATCCCGTAAAATTCTACGAAATATTTTTAAAATCCTAAAAATCTTTTTAAATTCGTAAAAATGACTTAAAAATCGTAAAATTCCTAAAAATCTCTTGAAATTATTCCTCTCTAAAAAAAGTGATTCCCCTCGAAAAATGTATTAAAAATCTCACATACATATATTGTAGTTTCAAATCTCATTGACATAAAAAAAAAAAAATAATCGCGGGCGTGTTTGTGATTGATTTTCTAATTTTCACATTAATTGACTGATTAATGTGAATTTGTAGAAAGTAGACCTAAAAATATAAATATCCTCGCTATAAGAAAAGAAATTACGCTCGATTTGTTGAATATACAATATTTCCTGTTATCTAGCCTATATATTAATAAATTTACATTGATTACGTCATCAGAATCAATTAATTAATCTCCCCAATAACTGAGGGGTTGATTTTTCCTCTATATCAATCGAACGATCATTGGCGTGCAAGTCTATTTGGGTTGGTAATTAAATGATTAAACAGCAGCGGTGTGAAGGCGTGTGCGGCGGTATCCAAGGAGAGGGAGCTGTTTACACAGTTTACTTTCTATAAGCAAAGCATTCAGCAGACTTGACCGGTACTTAGTCTAGCAGCTCGTTCGCAGATATGGGAATCACACAGCCCGAGGCTGCGCCAGGAATCGCGCAATCGCCATCCTTGGATTTGGATCTGGAGCACTTGGTCTTGGCAAGTCTATAAACTGCATAGGAACGCTGGTCGGTTTGGTTTTTCGATGAAATAAACGTATTTTGCGTCGCCTCATCAGAATTCTAGACTGGCGACTACTCTTTGCACCAGGGAAAAACTGCTATAGATAAGAACGCAGAAGAATGTGTCTTGTCTCTCCTGATGACGTTTACCACGAGCTGAAAGCGACACTTCTTGATTTTACCACCTTGTCCTCCTTAATTATAACATTCTAACATTGTAACTCACGATTGAGTAAATTCTCTCACTCTCTTAGTGATAATTAGCGATAATCGAGCCTCCATTCATCTTCTACGAGACACTCATTAGCTCATTACATTGTTACAAATATTATCCTCCAAAAGCTTCTGATATCAATGTTAATCGAAAAACATGTTCTGCATTCGAAGAAATGCATTTCTTTGCATTTCTTTTTACATATTTTCAAAGTTGGAGATTGGCATTTTTATTTTCGATAAAAATATGTTAATATTACTAGCAATGATGATCCGCGCGATTAATTTCTCCTTTTTGTACACCTTTTACTAGTATACAAAATAATTGAGAAAATAATTTTTTAAATACAGAAACTTGTAATTCTTTGTCTAATTTCAGAAATCTCCATAAGGCTCTTAAGATTCTTTAAAATCTCTTACATATCCTTCAAAATTCTCTTATTAAAATTACTTAATATCCTATATATAAAATCTCGTAAGATCCCTTGAAATTACATAAAACACCTGAAATGTCATGAAATACATTAAAATTCCTGACAATCCAATAGAATTTAGTAAAACCCCTTATGAAAGTCCTTAAAAAATAATTTAATATTTCATAAAATATCGTAAAATATCTTTCAAGTATTTAATATTCCATGAAATTCCGTAAAATCCCTCAAATCCCTTAAAAGTCTTTCACATTACTATTACATTATCCTACACAATATCTTAAAATCGCTTTAACATCCTTTAAAATCTGGTTAAAGTCCTTTAAATTTCTGAAAATTACTTGATATTCTTTAAAATTCCACAACTTATTGTTATATCCCTTGAAATTACTTAAAGTTACTCAAAATACTATAATATCTGATTAAAACTCTTAAAATTCCTGAAAATCAACTGAAATTTCGTAAAATTCCTTGAGTCCCTTCAATAGCTATTTACTTTACAAGTTGAATTACAAAGCTTTTCATGACCACTGTAACGAATTCGATTTTCGAAACAATAGTCCGAATTTGCACTAGTGTACTGGCTGGGGCCCCGTAAGCATGGGAAATACTCTCTCTCTCCTTTCGGCGTATTCTATCCTATTGTATTCTATCGTATCTTATTGATACACTAGGATACGATACGATAGGATAAGACAGTATAGAATACGATAGTACATGATACGATAGGATAGAATACTTAATATCCCATAAAATATCGTAGAATCCCTTAAAATTATTTAAAATTCTAGAAATTCCTATGAAATTCCTTTAAGTTTCGTAAAATCACTTGAAATTATTTTAAATTACATAAAAGCCCATTAAGTCTCAATAAATCTCTTGAAATTACTCAAAATTCCATAAAATCTCGTTGAAGAATTAAAAATACTTGAAAGTTCAATGAATCTCAACAAATTTCTTAAAATTTCTGAAAATAAAAGTCCTTAAAATTTCTTATTATCATTAAATACCTTAAAATCCCTTAAAATTACTTAGAATCCACAAAAGTATCATCAAATCCCACAAAGTTACTTAAAATCACATGAAATCTCGTAAATCCCTTGAAATCAGAAAAGTCGTTAAAATATAACTTTATATTCTGTGAAATATCGTCAAATTACTTAAAATTTCAGGTAATTTCGTAAAATCCTTTGAAATTTCACCCTATTCCTCGAAATACTATGAAACAATTAATATTTCTAAAATCTTAATAAAATACGAAAACTGATCAGAACCCTGTCAGAACCCCATCAAAATTTCCACCAAAAAAAAAAGTTCTAATAAAATTTATACTTGGTTATTTATACTTTCTGGTTAAAAAATTTTTGGTTATGATTTTAACTTTTTATATTAAAACTTTTCTGGTTCATATTTCTCGTAATAGATGTTGCGCGGTCTCTTATGACGATCGATTTCCAGTTCAGCTTGTCGTGTCGCAGGAAATGTCAAATTACTCTCTGACGTAAATTTTTATTTCTCGCACATAAGCGAATGTGTTTTTTTGTTTATTTTCAATTATACCAGTATAACTATTTCTGACAAATTGAACATTTTTCAACGTCAAGTACGTTGTTAGAAATTTCTTGAAAATTTAATCACGTTTTCAATTAATAGTAATATAAAAGAATTCAGATGTTTTTATAGAGTAAAAAAAAACTCTTACATATTTGAAGCAAGAATTATAGAAATATTTTCGATTGAAAAAATCTTGGGGTCCACAGGACCCCGGATGGCATGTAAGGGTCTAAGTGTGCCGGTATATCTGGTTATATTTACCAGAATATCTGGTTATATCAGGTTATATTGACTAGAATGTTCAACAAGAATAATATTTAGTAAAAAAAATCCGTGTTGCGCGCTTCGCGACGCTTGCACCTATTTGTTTTTAAACTACTACCAAATGGAATGGAATGAAAACGAAAGCTAATTTACTTAAGATTCTATCGACCTTACGGTGCACATTCTCATCAGGGCACTCGCGCTTCGCGCTCGATATTTCATTTAAACCTCGCGCTTCGCGCTCGGCTTTATTTACCAATATTTTTCATGATTAAAACGAAAACTACTCATCCTGTTGAAAAATGGTTCAAGGGAAACTGTAGATCTTTTTAAGGCCAATAATTATGTTTCTTATCATTTTCTCTGTATCTCGCGTTATTTGGCTCAAAATTTTACACAAATCTAATACATTCTCTGATGAGAATGTAACAAAAACTGATTATATAATAATCAGAACATAGTTAATTATTCTAATACTTTTAACCATAACATAATTGATAGTAAATGCATATTTAACATTAGTTTTTGGTTAAAATAACCAGAATTCTCATTATTCTAACGAAAATTTTTACATTCTCATTAGAGAGAATGTATTAGATTTGTGTAAAATTTGACCCCCCCAGTTTTCATCAAATGTCCACGTTTTGGGACTCCCTGAACCCGAAAAACATGTTTTTACGAATGTGTCTGTCTGTATGTCTGTCTGTAGATTTTAGTTTGTTAGCACGATAACTTTCGAAAGAATTGACCGATTGGATTGTCCTTTGGTATACTCTTTTAGTGTCCTTAAATGAAGGTCAAGTTCGTTGGCCAGCTATTTTGGAAAAAAATTTAAAAAGTTGGAGCATTTTGAAAATTTTTGAAACCACTTTCTTTTAAAATTTAAAAATTCTAACGACGGATGTTCGTAGTACTCAAAAAGACGAACAATTTTTCTTAATTACTTTTTTGGATAAAAAAAAAATTGAAAGACTTGTAATATTTTGAAAATCCAAAAAAATGAAATAAAACTTGAATTAGAAGCCAAACAATGCACGATATGAAAAAAAGTCTAAAGATGAAAAATGTTTCTTTTTGAACGAACACTCTATAGGACAGGTATAACAACTTTTTGAATTTCCTTAAAAAATCTAACATTCAAATTTTGAGCCAAATAACGCGAGATACAGAGAAAATGATAAGAAACATAATTATTGGCCTTAAAAAGATCTACAAGTTCCCCTTGAACCATTTTTCAATAGGATGAGTAGTTT